>OZ024740.1:142175543-142178043 GCA_964016885.1 Eledone cirrhosa | reverse complement strand
GGTAAGGATATATTGTGGTGATTAATAATGAGAATTGAGAAGTATCTAGGAAGAAAAGGTACATATTAGAGGTTAGAAATTAAAAGAAAAAGAAAAAAAGAAAAAAAGAAAAAAAGAAAGAAAGGGAAGTGATAAATAGGAGTGATATAGAATGAGTAACTAGTATTATATAATGTATAATAAATAACATTGAAATAAGGTAGAAAGATGGGTATATTTTTAAAGAAATATATATGTATATATATATGTGTGTGCCTTTGAGAAAAGGATTTAAAATGGTAAAGTATTAGATATTAGCTGTATACTTTATGGAATGTTCTGTGGAATTTATGCAAGCAGATAGAAAACAATTCAGTGCGTCTATTTATTATAGAATCTAAATTAGATATAATGGTAAATTTCTCACATAAACAGAGATTACATGTCTTGGATAGAGAACCATTCAAGTATGGAGAAGCAGAACAAACCTTCCTCCAAGCGATGTTATAGTTAATATTTTTGTCTTTCAAGGACCATATGCGTTCTGAGAGTGCCGTGTTGGTTCTTTTAAGTTGGTATTTAAAAGACGAATGATGATTATAAAGACGAGCTTTAAAGGAGGTGGAAGTGGAGCCAAAATAGGTAAAGGAATTGGTGTCAGTTATAACTTTACATTCGTAGATTAATTTTTTTTCAAGACAATTGTTGTTGAGAGGACATTTATTTTTAACAGGGCAATTACAATTGCGATTAGAGACATTAACAGAGTTATTAACAAGTGACCTAGTGTTATCTATAGAAGGAATTGGATTGGAGAAGTTATTTACGATAGGAATAATAGTTTCTTGATTTAGAATGGGATTAAGAACATTTAACGAAGTTGCGTTTGACGTTGTATTTGGGTTTTCAGAAATTAGCCTAAAGTTAACAATGACGTCGGGAGTACTATTACTATTATTATGATATTCAGTGTTGGAAGGAAGAGATTTAGTATTTAGTATTTTATTGTTGTGTTTAGAGATAATGTTGGAGATGTTGGAGGAGGTCGAATAGGAAAATTTTATAGTGTGTTTGTTAAATATTTTACTATAGATATGTGAGGGAGGGAAGCATTTATTTAAGGCACTAAAGAATAATTTAGGAATATTATTATTAATAGAGATGGAGAAAGGAGCATTATACCAGATTATGTTTTTGTATCTAGGTCTTTTTTTAAAGTTATTGGAATGATCATGATTAATTATTCTAATGTAAGATCTTCTAGAATTTGTTTCTTTACTATATTTGATTTTATCAGGATAACCGGCTTTAGAAAGCGCATTGTTATAGTAATGGCGTTAGCATCAAAGATGTTTTTATTAGATGATAGGTTGGATATTCTTTTTCCGATATTACTAACTATAGCATTCTTAATATTAGTGGGGTGGTTAGATTTAAAATTAACATAATTTAGGTTCTCATTGTTTTTATGGTAAGGGTAATATAGGCCAGTGTCAAGATTAAGAGATACATCAAAGAAATTAGCTAGTTTGATGCTGTTATCAAATTCAATTTTTAAGTTATGTTGGTTAAAGAGATTACGTATATTGTTCTTAATAATATTAAGGTTAACTATGTTGCAATTTAAGATAGTAAAGAGTCCATCGTCACGATAAATTCCACCGCGAAGTTGAGGAATTTTCCGATTCAAAGAGTTCAAAATAAAGATACCAATTAAATCTGTCAATTGGGATGAATCGGATGCTCCCATTGTGATGTCAAAGTTGTTAGAGGTATCAGCTCTGGTCCAATATTCATTGTTGAACTCTAGGATGGTTTTACGTGCGGTGAGAATGATGCGAAGTTCATCTGTGGTGATGTCTGAATATTTGTAAGCGAAAGATAGAGCATTGTTGAGAAGTGAGGGCGAAATAGAAGAATAGTAGCTGGCAATATCAAATTGAATAAATTTTTGTTTGTTTTTCTTATTCAATTTGTTGAACCAGCCAATCACTTCAGAAGTACCAAACCATAAATTTAAGTTCAAAGAAGAGCAATTAGAGCGAACCTGTGGAATAATTCTATCCAAGATGGCTTTGCTAACAACCCCAGATCTGATTTAGAGGGGGCGATTAGTCTAACAGGTAGTTCAGTACGAAAGTTGTTTTTGAGATCCTTGAGATTTATCCTCGGAGTTCTTGGGGGGAATGGTTCGGTCTTTTTTCCGATGCCAAGTTTTGACATAATCTCAGAAGCTTCAAATTTATGGATTCTATCTCTCTCTCTATCACCCATCTCTCCTCCTATCTCATCCTTCCTTATTATACTCCTCCCCCTCCATTCTTTACTCTCATCTCCTCCTCTTTTTCATTCCTTTCCACCCCCCACCCTCAATTTTTTTCCCAATATCACACATCAATCTAAAACTACTTTTCATATGTTGATTTAAAACTGCACTATTCACAAGTGTTTTTTAACCTTCATATCATGTCTCCCTGTTTTATCTGGCGAAAACGCAAATGTCATCGCATGATGATATATG
>OZ024740.1:142168043-142170543 GCA_964016885.1 Eledone cirrhosa | reverse complement strand
TATATCTAACTCTTTCTCTTTCTCATTTTCTCATTCTTTTCCTCTCTCAGAAATCTAGGAAGTGACGGCCTTTGTCAGTTTCTGTTTTTCTTCCTTATTTGTCACATTTTCTTCCCTTTGTTTTTTCCTTGTTTTATATATTATAGTATGAAAAAAAAAATGCAAATATATATATTTTGAAAAATCAGCGTCGGTTTTCGTTGTTTTCACGGCAAATACTGAATCATGTTCCTCACCCATCCTTCCACTTCACCACCAACTGCAATGACCATCATCATTGTTATCTCTACCACTGTCATAATCAGAATCATCATTATCATGATCATCATGATTATTATCATCATCATCATCATCATCATCATCATCATCGTCATCCACATCATCATCATCATCAACACCGTCATTATCATATCATCTCATCATCATTGGCATTATCGGTAGAGGGTCGGACACCATGCTTTCCAGCATAGTTACGTCCCTTTACAGTCTGAATTCAAATCCCGCCGAGGTTGACTTTGCCTTTCATCCTTACGGGGCCGATAAAATAAAGTACCAGTAATGCACTGGGTAATTGCTGGCCTTGTGCCTAAAGTAGAAACAATTATTATCGCCGTCGTCGTCATCAACATCATCATAATCATTTCCTCATCCTCATCTTCATCATCGTCATCTCCATCATCATAATCATGATCACCATCATCATGATCACCATCATAATCATGATCACCATCATAATCATCATCATCATCCCCATCATCATCATCATACTCATCATCCAAATAGTTTTCCACCACCACCACCACCACCACCACCACAATCATGATATAGCATCCTCTTCATTATCCTCATCAACTTCAACATCGCCGTCATCACCACCTTTATCATCGACACCAACACCATCTTCACACCACGGCCACACCATATCACTATCACCATTGTCGTTGTCACTGTCATCGTTATCTTTGACATCATCACCATCGTTATCATCATCATCATTAACAACATCATCACAATCGTCATCGTCCTCTTCCTCCTCCTCCTCCTCCTCCTCCTCATCATCATCATCATAACCATCCTCATCATCATCACCATCATCATCACCATTCTTATCCTCATCCTCGTCATCATCATCATCATCATCTATTTCATCAGCATTGTCGTCACGATACCCTTGGTGACAATCTCCATGGCAATGACACGCGCATCAGGCCTGACAAACAATTAGCTCGAATGCAATCTCCGTTGTCAGCAAGTGTGTATATGCTTCTAGTAAACTCCATCATCAAACCACCACCACCACCCCACCACCACCACCACCCCACCACCACCATCACCACCACTAACAGCAACAACAACCACAACACCACCATCAAAACCACCATTACTAACACCACCACCACCACCATCACCACCACTAACAGCAACAGCAACAACAACAACCACAACACCACCATCAAAACCACCATTACTAACACCACCACCACCACCACCACCACCACCAACAACAACAACATCAATGACTCATTCATCATTACTGCCAATCCCAACAAGGCCACCAACCCTTCACCATCGCTACACCTACCAATGCCACCACAATTATAATCACATATCCCTCCACATATCCCTCATAACCAGCACTAACACTACCATCGACATCATCACTATCATCAACATCGCTACTAATATCTCCACTACAGCACTTCTACAACCACTACACTATCGACACCTCACCACCACCACCATTACAACAACAATAACAACTATAACCACCATCACAACGCCACCCATACTAATACCGCTGCTACCATCACAACCAAGGTGATCATCACTATCAACACCTCCCGCGTACTATCACCACCATCACTACCAACACCGCCATCAGTGTCACTACCATCACAACCATCAAAACCATAACCACGACCACAACCTTCAGCAACAATATCCATAATAATAATTGTTTCTACTTTAGGCACAAGGCCAGCAAATATCCAGTACATTACTGGTACTTTATTTTATCGACCCCGTTAGGATGAAAGGCAAAGTTGACCTCGGCGAGATTTGGACTCAGACTATAATAATAATAGTACCAACACCACCACCAACACCAACAACAACACCGCCACCACGACCACCACTACTGGCGTGAGTACTTAGCTGTAAGATTTCGGATTCTTACCTTTTAACGAGAAGAAAAAAATTCACTCCTTACGGTAATTGAACTTAAAGGCGTTCCCAGAATTCACTTTTGTATATACTTTTAGGGGCGAAATGGCAGAGTCGTAAGAACATCAGATTAATTTCCTCGGTATTTGTTCCAGCTCTTCGCTCTCTGTGTCCAAATTCTGCCGATGTCAAGTATAACTTTCACATCCATCATCTTTGCTTGCATCACAAATAGTAACTGCCTGAATAAAGAATCCCACTTCTTTACTCAGTATTGTGGTAAGCAAGTTTAAGCTCTAAAGTCCGTAAAGTTCAGGGATGTTCTATTGGTGGAATT
>OZ024740.1:142143043-142150543 GCA_964016885.1 Eledone cirrhosa | reverse complement strand
TGACTGCACCAATTTTCCGCCTCAGATGACTCAGTGTTGTGTGCAAGTTACTGATTATTGGCTGAAGTTAAACGATTTGTCACAACATGCTTCTAAAACACATAATACTTCATATGTGAACGTGTTTTAATTTTTATTCCGAATCGTATAGATTATGTGACATCAGTTCATTTTTACAATTGTAATTCATCGACTGAAATTTCATTTGAAAGCATTTTTGTATATACTTCATGAACGTGAAACGGTCGAGCAGGCAAATTATTGCACGACCAATGGACTCTATTCTTTCTTCTTTTTTTTAAACTCAAGACATGTTGTTTGTCTCCCGAAATGTACAAACTGTCAGCCACATAGTTTCATAAATTACTAAGGACAAATTACAACAGCAAATTAGTTAGAAAGAGGAACAATATTAATCCTTCCCCAATCCACCATACCATGCGTGACGAATCTGTTGTTGATATTCAATAATTTGTTTATCAAACATATGTAGCTGTGACATCTATACTCTCCAACATAAAGCCTGTTCATCAGGAATGCGCAATGTCTCCAAATGCCAGTTGGGCCCTATATTGCCGCATGCTCTCGTGTGCTGTCGTTTGCTATCGTATGCTAACATATGTTCTTTTGTTAAACATTTCTCCACATTGCTGGGTATTAGCTATGCAGAAATTCTTTTGTTAACATTTCAGGAAGGTAAATTTAGAAATTATTTTTTGAAATGTGTTTACCAGGCAGCAAATAGGAAGAGTCACTAGAGTTTTGGATAAAATGCATTACGGTATTCGTTCCAGGATTTTGTGCTCCGAGGTGAAATCTCGCCTAGATCAGCTTTATCTCTCATCCATCGATAAATAAAGTCCCAATCCTGTACTGATGGGCGAATCTTCTTTCTCCTTTTTAATTTCATTTTCCATCCTGCCTTTCTCTCTCTTTTTCTCCCCCCCCCCCCGCTCTCTCTCTCTCTCTCTCTTTCTTTCTTTCTTTCTCCCCGCTCTCTCTCTCCCTCTCTCTCTCTCTCTCTCTCTCTCTCTCTCTTTCACTCTGGAAGAAATCGGCTGTATTGCTGTATTCAAACCAAGTGAAGGGTGGGTTCCTTTAGGTTTAAATGTCCGAGAAACGCCGTATGTCACGGTGGCTCCCAAACGACACCATTGGGGGTTAAGTACTCAATGATGGTGAATATATTCACTAATGGTTGCATATCCTGCTCACGATTCTCTACACTCAAGTTCTGCTTCCAAAACCCATTTTTTTTCGTTCATATCTTTGTATTGGTAGGGACTAGTTTATCCTTCACCAGATGTTTTTCTGTAGTTCTACGTCGAATATATATATATATATATATATATATATATATATATATATATATATATATATATATATATATATATATAAAAGCAGAAGGGATATTCAATTTGTTGGTAATTCAACAAATATAAATGTTTATAACTGATTCAGAGCACTCGACAAGTTTTCTGGAGTATAATATTCAATGTATATATATATATATATATATATATATATATATATATATTAATATATTATAGGCTTTCTATTTATAGAAGAAACTCTACTTTTCTAAGCCCACAGTAAAAACAATCTTTCCATATACACATCTAAGTGATATATTCTAACTACTGTCATTATACCTTCATCCTTTTCCAATGTTGCTAATTCACTTAGCTTCCGGAGAAATGTCATAACTGTAATTGTTGCTTCGGTATTGATAACTACTATCTTATTGTAGGTAAGTCTTTAATATCTCTTTCTAACACCTTTTCTGTTATGTGCGTACTATGTCTGCCATATCAATAACTAAGCGCCTATCAATCTGGCTTTGACCTTATTGTCTTATCTTTCTTTTCCTCCTTTATTTTCATTTTAAAGAAGCATTGACACATTTTCTAAACCGAATTTTATGCTAATTTCCGAATGAAATCAGAATTCTGTATAGGTTGACAGAAAAGTTAGAGCATCGGACAATGTGTCTGACAATATTTGTTACGGCTTTTTACGTTCTGAGTTAAAATCCCATCGAGGTTAGCTTTGCTTTTCATTCTTACGGGGTCAATAAAATAAAGTACCATTAACGCACTGGGATCGATTTAATCAACTTACCCTCTTCTTTTTAAATTGCTGTCCTTGTGCCAAATGTAGAAACAATTATTATAGTTTTTGATGTTGTTACTATTAGATATTAACTATTGCGCTTCATAAATCCCCTCACATAAATTTGATTTTACCACGGATTGTTTTCATTCTGGACTGCTGATTATTTAAATTCTATCCCATTTCCTATTCTGGAAAAACGTTTCTCGTTCAATTTATTTTATTGCATATTTCTATCAGAAGACCATTTGTAACTTTGTTTACATTTCAAATGTTCTACATCAAAGATAGTAAGAAGTGCTATGCGCCGCTATGGTGGTACAACGGTGAAAAACATAAATTTAAATTCTTCCCAAGATTTTTTAAAACACAAAATCAGACATGCAAATTATATAAACACAAACATACTAGCAATATCATTTATAGCTCCAAGAGGAGGTGCAAATATAGACAGATTATATCGTGAAAGGTAGTGTATCTTTTCTCGAGGAATTCCTCCAAAAGAAGGAATGTGCTATAATTCTGTATTGTGAAAAACAGAGTGAATTTCAATATGGCCATTTAAGAAGAGTTGGATGGAACTCTAACCGGTGTGTAGCAGGAGGTGTGATACATTGATTAGTGTAAGGCATATGGGCGTATGTGTAGGCCGGAGAATACTGCTGGTGAACTTCGCGTGATCCTGGATCTGTGGCTTTCTTTGAATAACTGAACATGGCATATTCCTTTACATTGTTTAATAACATATATGTTTATATTGTGATCTACACCCTATCTAAACCCACACAGTTTTATATGTTGTGTTTACAATGACCCATTGTGGTAACAATAAAGAACATATTATTATTAGTACGGTGGATTGGCAGTATCGGTAGAGGGTCGGACGCCATGCTTTCCAGCATAGTTACGTCCCTTTACGATCTGAGTTCAAATCCCGCCGAGGTTGACTTTGCCTTTCATACTTACGGGGTCGATAAAATAAAGTACCAGTAATGCACTGGGTAATTGCTGGCCTTGTGCCTAAAGTAGAAACAATTATTATTAGTAATAGAATTAGAGGTCGGAGGATTGGCAGAGTTGTTGGAGAGTCGGACAAATGTTAAACAATATTTATTCCAGCTCTTTACTTCAGACCTGCCAACTTCTAAAATCCCAAACGGGGACTACCATGAAAAAAAGTGTCCCAAAATGGGGCGAAGTAAGGCAAAATTTTCCATAATGAAAGCTATACCCATTTTCATATCTCTCGCCCACCCGAAGTGGGTGGGTGATCACCCCCATCGAATGGAGAGAGTTGACAGGTCTGTTACTTTCCTCCTTCCGGGGTCAACATTGCCTTTCTTCCTTCCGGGTTCGATAAAATAAAGTACCAGGTAAGTACTGGGTCGATATAATTGACTTTCCTTTTCCTTCAAATTGCTTGTCTTGTGCCAGTGTTAGAAAGAACTTTTAGTACATGCAGTAGTAACAACGACAGCAGCAGCAGCAACAGCAGCAGCAGTAGTAGTAGTAGTACTAGTAGTAGTAGTAGTAGTAGTAGTAGTAGTAACAGTAGCAGCAGTAGCAGCAGTAGTAGTAGTATTGTTATCATTGTCTTACTAATTGTTTGTTTCGTATAATATTCAGTACTACATGCATGACCGATAATTTTCCCTCTTTACTTTCTCTTACCCACCCCTTGTTTATTTGTTCTATTCAAAGAAACATGTTTGCATGACTTCCAGATATCGGTTTTGTTTCTGATTCAGTCTTACAGACTACCATTGTAATTGTGAAGGAATCCGGAGAGAGAGAGAGAGAGAGAGGGGGAGAGAATTAATCATTTTCGATTATTTCAGTTTTAAATTATTTTTAAAATTCACCTTTAAGTATTTATATATCTAATTTGGATTTATCTCGTTTATTTTTATCTTATTTTATTTTATTTTATTATTATTATTTTTGTTTTTCCATTCGGCTTTATTTTGTATGTTCGTTTTTTTATCATTCTTATTTCCTAGCCAGAGAAAATGCATAGTTCAGCGTTGATCTCAATACGCTGATGTCTGACTGATGTAGCTATAAATATTATGTGTGACCCAGAGACCCAAAAAGTATTTTTCATAAAAGTCTGTCAGAATTATTTAGTACATCACGAAACCATTCAATTTCAAGAGTTCTGCGTTATTTTATGTAAAATCCGTTCACACTATTTTTAGAAAAAATATCACTGCGTTATTTGTTAGAAATAGTGATTTTTTTCTGTTTTACATGATATATATATATATATATATATATATATATATATATATATATATATATATATATATATATATAACGAAGGAAGTGTGGTAAGGATCCAGATTGACCATAACGCACCAGAGTAGTGGGTAATAGGAAAATGTTCAGGACCCCGACGGCAGAGCTCAAGCCTATATATATATATATATATATATATATATATATATATATATATAGGCTTGAGCTCTGCCGTCGGGGTCCTGAACATTTTCCTATTATCCACTACTCTGGTGCGTTATGGTCAATAGGAAAATGTTAAAGACCCCGATGGCAGAGCTCAAGCCTATATATATTATATATATATATATATAATATATATATATAGGCTTGAGCTCTGCCATCGGGGTCTTTAACATTTTCCTATTACCCACTCTACTACCCTAAGTATTGAGTACTCTGGTGCGTTATGGTCCATTTGGATCCTTACCACAATTCTTTCGTTATATATATATCTAATATATATTTGTGAAATGGGTGGTGGTTGAAATTCAGATGTGCACGGTTAAATGGTAGTAGACGTGGTCGGACTGACATGAAAATTTACACACCTATGTAAAAAGTGCCAAGGAAGCAAATAGACGAGGTTTCAAATCTCTAACTTGAAAAATGTGGTCCCCGGGACCCCAAAACTATCGCGTTCGGTGAGTTATTTCCCCCTGTTCTAATACTTTTGTCTTATTTACAATTTCATACAAATTTTTAAACTCATCAACGTTCTTTCGCTGTTAACATACAGTACCAATAATTTGAAAAATATTACTGAAAGTTTATTATAAAGAAGCAGTTTCATGAAAAAAATAGAAATATGCACTTGGGGCTGGACGGCGTACAATGAGAAGTGGAGCGACGTGAAAAGCGTTGTTTATTAACAGCGAAATAGCAATGTCGATGATATGCAAGTTTGAAAATGCAGATTAATAAACTGTTGCCTTCTACAGTACGTTTCATTTTCATTTTTCAATTAGAGTTGCTGTATATTAAATTTAAATACTTCTATAACGATCATACAGTACCGTAAATAAAACCCTTACATTGCGAACCCCCTGTTCTAATACTGGGGTTAGTTATTTCTCTCTCTTCTAATAAACGTCTAATTGGGTTATTTCCCCCTGTTCTACTACTTTCAATATTCATTGTCTTAATTACAATTTCATACAAATTGTTAAACTCATCAATTTCTTTCGCTGCGTTCTTTCGCAGCGTTCTTTCGCTGTTAACATACAGTACCGTTTTATGAAATCAATTCTGCAGTACTATTTTACGAAATGCCAAACCGAAAACGGTCAATGTTTTCCATCAAAAGATATAAAACCCTTAAATTGCGAAGAAGGGAGTCATGTTCTCAAGTACGTTTTTTCAGATATCATTTTCATTTTATTTCTAATACATGTTACCCACCACTAACAGTAAGTAGTATTTTTCAATTCATTATCTTATTTAAAATAACATATCAAAGACAACGTTCTTTCGCTGTTAATAAACTTTTGGCTACTACAGTACGTTTCATTTTCATTTTTAAATTACAATTGCTCTATATTAAATTTAAATAATTCTATAACGATCATACAGTACTGTTTTATGAAATCGATTCTGCAGTAGAATTTTACGAAATGCCAAACCGAAAAAGGTAAGTGTTTTCTAACAAAAGAAATAAAACCCTTACATTGCGAACCCCCTGTTCTAATACTGGGGTTAGTTATTTCCCCCTCTTCTAATAAACATCTAATATATAGAGGCCCCTCTTGCTGACCAGGGCAATCAAAGTGTAAACTATCATACAGTACCATTTTATGAAATGAATTCTGAAGTACCATTTTACGAAATGCCAAACCGAAAACGGTCACTGTTTTCCATCAAAAGAAATAAAACCCTTAAATTGTGAAGAAAACAGGAAGACGATATTTTGGTTCGTGAAGACGTTCCCTGGCAACGAACGGGAAAAAAGCGAGGATAATACATCGTTATGTGGATCGTGAAGAACAATTTCATACAAAGACAAGACCAAGTTTATGGTATTAATGGAGTCGTTAGACTAATATTTTATTTAAAATAACAGAATGATTTCCAGCCCCGGAGTTTAAGAATGATATAAATAAAATTGAAAACGAAAATGACAGAGGTTATTAAAATAGTAAAAGTAAATAGTGAAGATTTAGGCCAGTACATACGTATGTACGACGTAATTCGGGCTGTTTGTTTACAAACAAACCGAACATTATAATGAATGTTCGGTAAACACATATGTACATATATATATGTGTGCATGTATGTATATATATACATACTACTGTGCGTCTGTACACATATATGTATGTACGTATACATACTTATATATATATATATATATATATATATATATATATATATATATATATATATATATATATATATATATATAGTGAACGTCAGAGAGAATGCTTTGCGGTATTCGTTCTGGCTCTCTCCTTACTCTATTCAAATTTTGTCGAGGTGAACTTTGCCTTTCATCTATTCGTGATCGATAAAAGCAGTACCAGTTTAGTAATGGGTGGGTGTGTGATGGGGTTCTTCTTTTATATCTCTTTCTCACTTCCTTTCTCATACTCTTTCTCTCTCTCCTTCTTTGAAAGAAACCTTCTGTATTCAGATGGGCTCGACCAGGTTTAAAATGCCACAGAAACGCCGTATGTCCATATGGTGTCTCTGCGACTTCCTCATGAGTTACGGGAAAATATCAATAAGAAGAAGATATGCATATAAACTATGTATTATAGATTATATATACCGAAAAACACACATACCCGCGCGCGGAGACACAGATATCTTCACTACAGGTAGTCATGTATCAACATGTTTCTAAGCATAAGGACGCAAACTGACAAAGCATTATTGTATAGCAATGCATTTACATATAATTCGGCTTATATTCAGTTTTTTATTTTCCCGCCAATGTGTTCCCTTATAATGGTCAGTTTTTTTACCGACCTTCTTTTCGGGTGTGGCTACGTGTCACTACAAATCTGAAACTGCTACATTTGTGATGACAGCGTCTGGACTTGTATGAGTCATTTAAACAAAATTTTCATTTGAAGGAGGCGATCACCCGCTGCAGACGTGCTCCAGTCTCAG
>OZ024740.1:142138043-142140543 GCA_964016885.1 Eledone cirrhosa | reverse complement strand
TATATATATATATTTATATATATATATATATTTATATATATATATATATATATATATATATATATATATATATATATATATATATATATATATATATTTATATATATATATATATATATATGTGTATATATATATATAAATATATATATGTGGTTTTTGTTGTTGCTGTTGGTCTTGATGTCATTATCGTTGCCGCTGATGGTTTTCTTACTACTGCTGTTGCTACTGCTGTTATTACTGTTGTTGTTGTTGTTGTTGTTGTTTTTGATATTGCTGTTATTGATATAAACAGATTTATGTAATGGAGATAGACGGAAGAATATTGAAGTATGGCCAGCTTAATACCTTTCAGGAGCCGTTTTTTGTAGTTTATGTAATATATTGTAGAGTATATAATGTAGTGTAGAGCATGTGATGTAATGCGGTATAGTTAGTGTTGTGTAGAGTATGTGAATCAATGCCGTGTAATGTGAAATATGTGCTATATTGTATGTAGTACGATTGCACCGATAGTTAAATTGGCCAATTACCGATTAATCGGCCTTGCCTTATCGGCCGATACCGAATGGTTGGTCGCTGATTATTTATAATATAGTTATGGAAAATTAATTATAATCAATTATAAATAATTGTTTCTACTTTTGGCGCAAGGCTAGCAATTATCCCAGTACATTACCTGTACTTTATTTCATCGACCCCGTAAGGATGAAAAGCAAAGTTAAGCTCGGTGGGATTTGAACTCAGATCGTAAAGGGGCGTAACTCTATGCTGCAAAGCATGGCGTCCGAACATCTACCGATACTGCCATTCCACTTTTATGAAGTTACTATTTGAGAACACGTGATGATGAAATTAGGCTGATATACGAGCCTGCAAGAAATTAGCTATGCTCTTTAAAATGGAGAAATGTTGGTGTTTTTACATTATAATTTATGAGATCTTAGATTTGATTATTCAATTTTTGTTTTTGGTTTGAATAAGTTAAGATAACAGGAACGATTATTATTTGGAAAATGTTGAATAACTTTAAATAAACATGTAATCGGATTCTTAATAATTTGTTAATAAATTCCTTTTTAAAATATTAAATAAAAACATATTCCACCAGATGAGTAGGGATGCTTTTTTCTACTTTTACCGTACCGAGGGTTATGTCCTCTGAGCTGTCTCAAGTAACTTGCAGTTGAGTATATCAGCTCGTTCGAACACTAGGAACAGAATTATATTACCCTTTGAGCGTTAGATTGTGTGTGCCAAGACATAATATATGTTTCTTATATATTTATACATGATGAATTTTAATGTTTTCCGAATTTCACTGCCACACATGTTTTTATGATATTTTTTTTTTGCTCCAACAGACACGTCTATCAAAAATAAAATATAATGGTTTCTGATTTAAGCACAAGGCCAACAATTTTGGGGAGAGGGCAAAGTCGATTGAATCGACCCCCAGTGCGTTACTGGTGCTTTATTTATCGACCCGGTAAGGATGAAAGGCAAAGCTAACCTCTGCGGGATTTGAAATCAGAAGGTAAAGGACCGTAACTCTATGCTGTCAACCATGATGCCCGACGCTCTACCGTTACTGCCAATCCACTAAAATAATGGTCTCTGATTTAGGCACAAAGTCAACAATTTGGGGTAGGGGAAAGTCGATTAAATCGAGCCCAGTACGTTACTGGTATTTTATTTCATCAACCTCGTAAGGATGAAAGGCAAAGTTAACTTCGGCGGGTTACCGTAATCGTCTATTAACAAAACTGATTAATCGGCAAAAAGTCAATTCCAAATAATCTGCTAAATGGCCGATTACGACTATCTGCCGACCAATAGGTGCTAGCTGAGTATGTAGTACAATGTGGTGTATGTCATGTAAGGATCTGATGTCATGTAAGGTAGTGTATTAAATGTACTATACAGAACACGTGGTGTAATATGATGTGTGGCGTGTAATCTATGCTAGTATAGTATGTGTAATGTATTGTACTGTAATGGAGCGTAGTGTACTATGAAGTATATATTGTAGCGTATGTGATACAGTGTATACAATGTACTGTAGTGTACTATTATGTAGAGAATGTATTGTATTATAATTGTTTCTACTTTAAACACAAGACCAGCAATTTGAAGGAGAGGGGAAAGTCGATGAAATCTGCCTCACTGTGTTACTGACTTATTTTATCAACCACGGAAAGATGAAAGACAAAGCTAACCTTGGCGAGATATGAACACAAAACGTAAAGGGCCATCACACTATGCTGCAAGGCATGTTGCCAATCTACAGCTATGTAATGCAGCGTTTTTAATAAACATATTAGAACAAGTTATGTAATGTAGTGTAGCTTAACGAAATGCAGTGTATTGTAGTATAAGGTAGAGAATTGTCTTGTAGTGTTGTATAATGTAATGTAATGTATGGAGTCAGTTCGTTTACTTTATTCATTGTAGTGTAGCATATTAGAGTGTGTGCTGTATATTACAGTGCATACTGCATTAT
>OZ024740.1:142128043-142133043 GCA_964016885.1 Eledone cirrhosa | reverse complement strand
GCAACTGCATGACATTACATCCAAACAGCTTGGAAAGATCATTATTTTAAAGCATAAATATATACAAATGGATATATTTCCGGGTTACGAAGTAAGATGTATTTTTGCAAACAAGCCAGACAATACACATGATATTTTGGTGACCCCCCCCCCCCCCCCACACACACACCCACACTCATACATCACTCTCTTTCATTCTGTTTGTCTCTCATAGATAAATATATATATAGACATAGAATATTCGAAAATATTCTGTATGTTTATAATAAACATTTTGAAGACCTAATCGCTATAGAATAGAATACGTCACGTATTACAATTAGATTCTCGATAAAAGCAAGGGAAGTAACCTACGCGTTTCATTCTTATTAGAAATCTTCAGGATTACATATCCAGTGCTTTTATCGAGAATGACACAGCTAGAGACTGATAGAATACTTAGCTGTGTACAGGAACTGGTTTGAAAGAGCGGTTGCCGGTCCGGCAGAAATTAGAAATTGGATTAGATGCTCTATGTCTATCTTCACATATATATCGCTATTTCAGAGCATCTAATCCAATATATATATATATATATATATATATCATTATAATAAAAAAATGATCTTTATATGTATATCTTCTTCTGATTATGGAATGCTGAAACTGGCGCGTTATTGCTACGCAAGCTCCTATAATTCTTGCACTTAATTCAGCCTCCTGGTTTCCATCACTATGCGAACGCGGCCCTGAGATACTTCAACCTCTCCACCTACTTCAGTGGAACTCCATTCATATGTAGAGTGCATTGCGCAGGCTTCCTTGAGAGGACGAATGTCTCAGTTTTCGTAGCACTGATTTTCATTCCAGCCATACAGCACTTGGCATCAAACCTATCAAATGCCTGTCGAAGATCATCTGTCAAATTAAGTAAAACCATGTCGTATGCAAATTCCAGCCGACAGATTTTACACCTGCCAGTCATGACACCACTTCCAATCCGGCTGCGTATGTCAATCCTGTTCATGAAAATAATGAACAAGAAAGGTGACAACTCACACTGCGGGAGTTCTTCGAGAAATCGTGGGATTATTGCCAAAAGGTATATTCTTGTTTCGTAGACCTTGGAAAGGCATATGACCGCGTTCCTAGGGATCTGCTGTGGAAGATTCTGCAAGTGAATGGGATCGATGGTCAGCTCCTTGCTGCTCTGAGCTATCTATACAAATGCCCGAACATAAATACTCGGGCATTTGTATAGATAGTTCAGAGCAGCAAGGAGCTGACCATCGATCCCATTCACTTGCAGAATCTTCCACAGCAGATCCCTAGGAACGCGGTCATATGCCTTTCCAAGGTCTACGAAACAAGAATATACCCTTTGGCAATAATCCCACGATTTCTCGAAGAACTCCCGCAGTGTGAGTTGTTGACCGACCGTGTTGTGTCCGGGGTGAAAGTCGTACTATTCCTCAGCTAACTTAGAATCGACAATCTCCCTGCATCTCTTTGTCAGACACTTAGCATAGACTTTACCAGGGAGGTTTAACAAGGAGATTCCTCTGTAATTGCATCAATCTCTCTTGTCACCCTTTTTGAAATTTGGGATCATCACCTTTGCTTAGGTTTCTTGCCAGAGATCCAGGACACCGGGCACACATCGGTCAGCCACTTGTCTGTGGGATACTCAGCTATTTGTAAATTAATTTCATGAGGAGTGTTCGGTTTTTCAAACGACTGGAACACTCGTCATCAGAACTGGGACATATGAATGTGTTAGGCACTTTTGTTTGTCTGTTTTAAACAAGGGGTTCTCCTATTTTTTAAGTGGATAAATAATATTCAGTATATCACATATAATTAGTGATGGCACTAACAGCGTAGCTAATAATTGTGATGTAAATGAAGACATATACCAAATGTTTATGTAAAATAAATATACTCACACACACACATACACTCACACGCGCGCGCACACATACACACACACACACACACGCGCACACACTTATATATATATATATATATTTATCGTAACAAATGCTTTAATCTGTGATCATCTCACTGCCATCTATGAAGGCATATACATTATGTTTATGTATAATAAATAAGTCTTTCTACGAATGTCCTGTTACGAATATGAAGACATACATGATCACAGGTTAAAATATTCGTAGTGAGACTTACATATGTTTATTATACATAATAACAACGTATAGGCCTATTCACTTATATAATAATTGTTTCTACTTTTGGCACAAGGCCAGCTATTACTCCAGTGTATTACTGGTACTTTATTTTATCGACCCCGTAAGGATGAAAGGCAAAGTTAACCTCGGCGGGATTTAAACTCAGAATGGCAAGGGCCGTAACTCAATGCGTCAAAGCATGGCGTCCGAGCCTCTACCGATACTGCCAGAATAATGTTCATATATTTGGAACATAGAATAATAAATGGCGCCTAATGCTTCTGATGTCAACACGTTTGTGTAATAGAATCCATATATTTCAGAACTACGCCGATGGGATTACCATATGATAAACACCTTCATTCTAATCTTCACAGTTCAGTAAGTTTTATTCAAAACACCTTGTGGTAACAACTGCATTTTATGTACACACACACACACACACAGACACTCATGCACATATAGATTTACTAAGTTTACATTTGCATATTAAATATATATGTGTGTGTGTGTGAGTGTTTGTTTGTATATGTGTGGTTAGAGAATTGGATTCACAATCATGAGGTTGTGAGTTCGATTCCAGCATCGGCGCGATGCATTATGTCCTTGAGTAAGACACCTTTTTTCACGTTGCTACTTCTACCTGGATTTGCAAACGGCAGATAGTATTGGTAATTGGAAAGACCAATGAAAAGATACAATGCACCGCATGGCACTAACTATCTTGTGGCAACAGCTTGCCTAACAACTAAGCCAAGCGACTTCACAGAGACGATAGCCGGATCCGTCCTACACACGATAATAGCTGTTCGACAAAACTCCACAAGTCAGCAATGCTCAGTCATTGGACGGATGCGTTCAGAACCGTTTCATCGCTCTGCGTGCATCTCGGGCAGAGGTGTCCGACAGCATTTCAGTGCCTGTAGTTTATCTCGAACCGGCAGTGCCCTGTAACACTATCAAGTTATCGACACGAAAGTTCCCTGGAAGAGACTGGTTAGTTCGATTCTGTTGACGCCCAGCGTTTCTCCGAGAATGTCGCCATTCTTGCCCACTACTATAGTCCTCTATGGAACGCTAGAGTGAAACTTCCACTGACTACATTGCCCGACTGTTAGAAAGCTGTGAACGTCTGGCAATATATGTGTTGGTGTGAAGACAAATTATTTTTTGTGTGTGTTTTCTCTTTTTGTTTGGGAGGTTTGTGGGTTTCCCCCCTATTTTCACTTCGAGATGCGGAAGTACCGATATCTGCGGATTCTGTCTCTGATATTGGTACTTTATTTTATCGACCCCGTAAGGATAAAAGGCAAAGCTAACCACGGCGGGATTTGAACTCAGAACGTAAAAGGATGTAACATTATACTACAAAACATGTCATCTGAATAATGAGAATAATGGTTTCTGATTTATGCACAAGGCCAACAATTTTGAGGGGAGGGGAAAGGCAATTCAAAGTGACTCCAGGGTGTTACTGGTACTGCATTTTATCGACCCTTTAACGATGAAAGGCAAAGCTAACCTCGGCGGGATTTGAAATCAGAACGTAAAGGGACGAAACTATATGCTGCAAACGATGTTGTCCGACGCTCTACCGATAGTGCTAATAATAATAACAATAAATAGGCACAAGGACAGCACTTTTGGGAGAGAGGAAAGTCGATTAAATCGACCTCAATATGTTACAGATACTTTATCGACCCCGTAAGGATGATTTGAACTCAGCGGGATTTGAACTCAGAATATAAAGAGTCATGACTCTTTGTCGCGAAGTATGTTGTTCGACGCTCTACCGATACTGCCAATCTGCCAATAATAATAATAATTTCTTACAAAACCACCACAATTGGCTTGGTCAAATATATTAAAACAACGAACAACTGGATGTTGAAACTCGTTGGAAATCATGAGAAGAGTAAGAAGCTTGATTCTATCTTGACTGATATCTAGGCTGGATAGATGGTGGGAACTGTGGCAGCTGTTGTTGCAAAGGAAGTAAAACTAATGGCAAAGAAAAAAGGACATGAAAAATTAACTGTCTAGCAAATAGGTGACCCGTAGCAAACAAGCTAGGGTTGACAAGAAGCACACCCATCTGTGGCTACATAGCTCAGGGCTAAAGGCAGAGAGTGAAGGTCTCATCTTAACTGCTTAAGATCAATGCTCATTACCTCGAAATTATGTAGCCAATGCGATGAGAAATACATACATACATATGTGCACACACACACACACACACACACACACACACACACACACACACACACACACACACACACACACACACACACACACACACACACACATGCAATCTATAACTAAGCTTTGTTAGAATTTGGTGAAGATATCCGAATATTACTTGTTTCACCCGTACAATGATGTTGGGTTATGTACTTGTTCATATAATAAGAGGAGCCTTGGGATGAGAAAGAAATATTCAGCCAAATAAATAACTCAAAACTTCAGGACTTAGAAATACGCACAATATATTGATAATAACATTGCTTGATACTGAACGTGGTTGATATATAACGTAGGGTGCTATCAAGGCAATACGAAAAAGAAGAAAATAAATAGAAACAGCACAATATCAATTAGTCTCAACGAAGATTCAAGCGAGATTCGTGTCAAGCCGAACAAAAGTATTGACATCGTACGAATCAATAAAACAATTATATATGTGTCTTCAAGGATCATATTATGTAATGGGTATGATGTTATTTTTCAGTGAGGACTTGATGACAGGTACATGTTAGTATTGATCTTCTTGTTATATTAAAGCCAGGAGAATTGTTTTGCACTAAGTGTATATTTGCTGTTTTTGTTGATCAG
>OZ024740.1:142113043-142115543 GCA_964016885.1 Eledone cirrhosa | reverse complement strand
TTAAAAGAATTGAGAAAGAATTACAGAAAAGCCCCGGCTGAAGATCTAGTAGATATCAATAATGATGCGTTTGAAATAATCGCTAAACTTGGAATTGAAAGGAAGACCTAACCTTTCATACCAAGGCAACCGCGGATAAATTTTAAAGACCATAAAGGAAATTTTGAAGAGGACTTGCCGGTTAGACTTATCGCACCTTCTAAGTCGAACATTGGAATAATTAGTAAAAACATAATAGATAGAATTTTGTCAACATTAAAATTGAAGTCAAAGCTTAACTTATGGAAGGACACTAGGGAAGTCATAGATTGGTTTAAGAACATTGAAAATAAGAAAAATCATAAATTTATTCAAATGGACATAGCGAGTTACTACTCATCTATAACTCCTAACTTTTTGAATAAGGCTTTAGCATACGCATATAAACACACTGATCTATCTAGTGAGGAGATTAATATTATTTTAACGGCTAGACGAACCTTGATTAATTTTAATAATGATTTTTGGACTCGTTCGGATAGGCAGAAGAATTTCGACATTACCATGGGATCGTCCGATTCTGCGCAGGTTACCGATCTTCTGGGAATTTTTATCCTTAATATGATAAATAGAATACTGCCGGAGATTACCGGCGATTTATATAGAGATGATATATTATTTACTGTAGTTAAACATAGCAATAGTGAATTAAATAGAGTAAAGAAAACAATTATAGAATTCTTTAACAATTACGACCTGAAATTAGAAGTAGAAAGTAACAGTAAAGTAGTTAACTTCCTAGACGTAACCCTCAATTTAAACTCAGGCCTATATTACCCTTCCATAAACCCAATGAAAACCTAAATTATGTTAGTTTTTATTCCAATCATCCTAAATGTGTTAAAAATGCAATAGTCAATAGTGTTCAACAACGTTTAAGTAGATTATCTGCTAACAAATCCATTTTTAATAGTAAAGCTGCATATTATAATGAAGCATTGCATAAAGCAGGATATAAAAATAATATTGAATATGTAGAAAATAATAATTGTAATTATAAACTAAATATTCATAATAATAGGAATAATATAAATAAAGCAGACTGTAAAAATAAAAATAAAAATAAAAATAAAAATAAAAATAATATAAATATAAAAATACCAATTTCGTGAATAAATCGTGGAGAAAAATTAGAACTAGATCTATTATTTGGTATGCCCCACCAGCATCTTTAGCTATTAAAACACCCTTAGCACAATTATTTTTTAAAGCATTAGATAAATGTTTCCCTAGAACACATAAATATTACTCTATCTTCAATAGACACATAGTTAAACTATCTTACTATGGCTCAAAATATTGCAAAAATAAATAGCAGAATTCTTAGTTATAACCAACAGATAATTAGCGATAATGACAATATTAATAATAATAATACTATAGTTACAGAGAATAACAATAACATTAATTTAAGCACTTACAGTAGAACACCTACAAATATTAGCAATGATAAGGCGAACAGTTTAGATTATAGAAATAGCATGAAATCGAACTGTAACTGTAGAAGAAAATCTGAATGCCCTTTGCAAAATAACTGCCTTGATAAGAATTTAGTATATAAATGTACCATTAAAGCAAATAATAATATTACCTATAACTACATAGGTGCAACTTCATCCAACTTTAAACTGAGATTTTCCAATCATAAACATTCTTTTTCTAATCCGGATAGGAAATGTGCTACTTCTTTATCACAATTAATATAGTCTTTAAAAGAGACAAATATAAAATACTCAATCTTTTGGACTAAACTTCGAAACTGTGAAGTTTATCTGAATAATTCCATCTCACCTAACTGCAATCTTTGCAATACGGTATTACCAATTATGGTAATTTAATTAATAAAAAAGTGAGTTATTCTCAAATTGCCTCCATAAATCTGCAACAACATTTCAAGCATCATATAAAAGTAGGAAAAAACATTGACTGAGTGAGAAAAGATATTGACTCTTATTAATCATTTTTGTAATGCTTCTATTATTGCTATTATTGCTATTAATGATATTGTGTATAATGTTTCTATCTCACCTTAGGAAATGCATACCTGTTCTTTAAAAGAGTATGATAATCTCTTGATTGTTTAAATACCTTTAGTTTCGATTTAGAATCCTCATTTTAAATCCTGTATTTTATAAATTTGAGATCTGTAATATCTTCAGACTTTCAAACCGTTTAATTAATTTAAACGTTTGGATACGTTTAATTAATTTAAACGTTTGGATACGGATATATTGTTTACATTTATCGTGTATAAGTTTCGTTTTATCTAAATTGATTATTAATCTGTATTTAATTTGATTTATAGTATTCAATACAGTAAAATTTGGTTGAATCGAAATAATAATACTCTCAAGTGTAAATATAACTGATAATTAATCCTATATGTAATTGACAAATATCGTTTTAAATAGTATTGTTTATATAAAATGCTTATACAGATGCTAATATCTAAGTAAGTTAA
>OZ024740.1:142085543-142108043 GCA_964016885.1 Eledone cirrhosa | reverse complement strand
TTTTATACTTTCTTATCACAGTTTTTGCTCTCCCTATCTCCCTTAATACTACATGTTTAATATAAACCTTGACAGGCTGATGTGAGTTGACAGACACTGTTGAACATTGGAACTTAAAGGCTTACAGTGTTCAGTTCTACGCTCTGATTTTTTCCACTCTTACAACTATAGATTACGTATGTGTTAGTTTTGTTAATCGTATTATTAAATGTAAATGAAATGGACCTCCATCAATTTCTACGATGAATGTTCTATTTCTATAAAGGGACGTGCCTGTTTCTAAAATTTACTTGCACATGGCTCAGTGCTCTAGACACGTGTATCTTTAACGTAATATTCGCGAAGATACAGCATGCACAATGTTTTACAAGGGTGACCTTTTAGTGGCCTTTCAAACTGTATCCATCTAACAAATTTCACTCAAAAGATTTGAGTCAATCTGTGACTACGGCATATGAAACTTCCACAGATGCCATGCAGAGCATTTATGCTTCTTAATCATACTTACCGTTTGAGTACTTAATCACTGCTTTCAGTTTTATATATTTTAGTTTTATATATTCATTTGTATATTTGATATCACAAATGGTGAACAATAGTTGGTTGCAGATATCCAATTGGGCCAGTCAGTGATTCTCTACATTTCTAGAAGGCAAAGTAATAAGTTAGTCGATGCGAACCAAATAATTCGAGGAACTTCGTTCGTATTTTATTTTATTTTATTTCATTTTATTTATTTTTATTTTGTTTCCACCTCCAGTAAAATTTGATTTCTGCACATATTCTTAAATTAGAGCAGTATAAAGAAGATTCGTATATGACACTTGCGCGGGGATGACACGCAATTTCGTGAAGCGCCTCATCATTTTGGGTGGAGGCACATGACCTAGTAGTTAGGGTGTTTGATACACAATCGTAAGATCGTGAATTTTAATACCGTATCAAAGAATACCATGTGGCCTAGAGCAAGATACTGTATTTGAAGTTTCTCCTGTCCACACTGCTGGCAAAAAGTGAGTTGTACATGTAATTCATATGGCCAGCCTATTCACACACTGTATCAAAGAGAATATCTACGTGAACTACATTAAAGGCACACTTGTCTGTAGAAAAGTCTGCGACTTGCATGTTAATTTCACGAGTATGCTGGATCGTCGGAACCGTGGCATTTCAACACACACGCACACGCACGCACGCACGCACACACACACACACACACACACACACACACACACACACACACACACACACACACACACACACACACTCACACACATATACACATATAAATACACATACATACACTCACACACACACACACACACAGACAAATACACACACACATACACACATACACATTGCCGAATGCTATTACATTTGATGACATCATAATCAACGAAGGCGTTCAGCCGCTTTCAAAAATATGTACAAAATGCACTAGGTAACGAGGTTTTTTGGTATGTATGAAAAAATTGATGTTCTACTATAATCTATGTTTGCATTCTGTTAGTCTATTTTTATTTACTCGGCTGAACTGTCTCTTTCTCCACACAGACACATGTATGTATGTTCTCCTGGTTTTATAATTTCACAAATGTTTTCCAATAGACATGTATGTATGTTCTTCTGGTTTTATAATTTCACAAATGTTTTCCAATACACATGTATGTATGTTCTTCTGGTTTTATAATTTCACAATTTTGTTAACCAATAGACAGAAAGTCGGTTTCTAACATAGATACAATGCTCTCTCAGTGGAATTGACACATCAACTAGGTAGAGGATGTGAATGTTTTGAGTTATATGTGTGCATTTGCATATGCTTTGTATCTGTACAAGTGTACATACAGTTTTTAGATGCAGCATTTTTGGAATGTTTCACATATATTTACTGTTCCATTAATGGATTAAACTTGTAATTTCCTAACTAGTCGTGTTGTTTTTGTGAAGCCCAGCTTTTCAAGATTTGTACTGAGGCAGTTACTAACATATCCCAGTGCCCCAATAATCACAGACATAAATTTGAAGATATAGTCAGGGTAGAGTATCTGTAGATTTCTGATTAGTTCTGCATAGATATTCTCCTTTTCGCTAATCTTTGATATTGGCATCTGCTGAGAAGCTAACTTCCACTACTGTGCATGCCTTCTTTCCCCTGTCCCATATCATAATATCTGGTCTGTTATGCCTGCATTTTATTGGGGTTTTTTACTAGAACATTCCACCAGCACTCTTTTATATTATGTATATGTATGACTTCCACATTGATGTCTGGGCTATCTTTTCTACGGATTGCATTCTACAGTGTTTTGGCCACTACATCATGCCTCATAGGTAGATAGTACCGCGATGACATCTTTGGACAGCTGCTTATGACATGGGTGACATCTTCGATGTTGATTCCGCAGAGTCTACACTTGTCACATCTAGGTGTTTTGCCTACATCCCTATCTCTTTTGTGAATCACGTATTTTGTGTTGATTTCTTGTTCTTTGATTGCAAAATCGTATCCTTCAAAATGGGAGCCAATATAGCGGTTTTTGGTCCAAGATAGACTACTTTGCTCATCTATATTACTATCACTCTTGAGATTCCTGGCAACATATCCATGCATGATTTTTTTCTGATAAGCATGTAGTTTTTCAATCATGGATTCACTGCAGTACTGCTGGGCAATTTCCCTGGGTGTCAGATTTTGATTTTCATACAGGGAGTATCTATCAAGGAGTTCCTTCCCAACTCTCATGATCTTATCTGTCTCGTACAGATAGACTTGCTCAATAGATGGGCTCCTACCATTCGAGGTTGGTAAATGTTGTGGGAGGGATATGATGCGACACTCAAATGCTGTCTGGACTGATGTTAGGTCTCTGCCTCCCTGCTTACGTTTCAAGTAGACTGGTCTATGTCACTGTTGATGTGGAAGTTTCCGGTGTTGTTTAGAATTTTTCGAGTTTTAACAGCCATTGCTCGGATTTCGTCTATCGTCCAATCGAGTGTTCCAAACGTTGGTGTTAGGGCAGGCACAGCAAACACATTGTGAGCCATTGTTTTATTGTGCGCAGAGAGTTCCAATGACCATATTTTTCTTAATTGAATGTAGTATTCACTGGTTACGCGTTCCTTATTACAAATACTATTATGGGATATATTCTCATCTATCCCCAGTATCTGTAACCGTCCTCGTCACAGATATCGGTGAAACAATTAGGACATTGATAAAAATGTTGCTAGATTGGGTTGTAGTTCTTCTCCGCTTTACATTCATATATGAACATTTATCTTGGCCAAACTCCATTCATATATCCTTTGAGAATGTTGTAACCAGGTCAAGAGTTTTCTTCATCCCATTTATGTTCTTAGCATAGAGTTTCAGGTCATCCACACAGAAATTATGTGTTAAATTCGTATTTCTATCCTCCTGTGGGCTAATGATGTATCCTTCACATTTCTTGAGCAAAAGGACAATGGGTTTAATGACAGGATAAATTGTTGCACAGAGAGACTGTCTTCCTGAAATATACTCCTCTAATATTCTATTTTATCAGTGAAAATAGAGACCTCCTTCTCTGTTTTTAACTTTAGGATAGTAGCCCAAGAAGAATACAGATTTACTATGGCTCTGATAATAATTGTTTCTACTTTTGGCACAAGGCCAGAAATTACCCAGTGCATTACTGGTACTTTATTTTATCGACCGCGTAAGGATGAAAAGCAAAGTTAACCTCGGCGAGATTTGATGATAATAATGTCTGGGACTTTAGCAAGTCGGAGGGCCTCTATCATCCAAGAGTGGGGAATTGAATTAAAACCTTTCCTGTAGTCCATCCAGACTGTAGCCATTTCTTCCTAAGTTGTCGCACCTCCGACATGGCATTTTTGTTAATTAGTTGTTCAGCACACCCCTGAATACTTTCTTTCCAGCTGCTTCTTCATCTGTGATGATGTTATTATTTTCACAGGGATCTTGGAGAAATAGGTTCAAGCAGGCTGTATATATATTATACATCAGGTATGTATATGTGTATATATATATATATATATGTGTGTGTGTATAATGCGTATATGTGTGTGTATGTATATATGTATTTGTGTGTCTGTGGGAGTGTTGGAATACCTACTATTATGAAACCCTGCAAAAATACGTCAAACTGTTAAAATAATATTCTCAACTTCCAAATTATGTGTTGGTTGTTCTCTAATTTCTTTGCATTCACACATGTATGTTCTTCTGGTTTTATAATTTCACAAATTTTTTCCCAATAGAGAGAGAGAGTCGGTTTCTAATGGAATTTACACAACATCAACTAGGTAGATTATGTATGCATGCATGTGAAGATATGGATGTGTATGTTTTGAGTTGTATGTGTACATGTGTATATGCAGTTGTTAGATGCAAAACTTTTGGAATGTTTTACATATTTTTACTGTTCCATTAATGGATTGTACTTGTAATTTCCTAACTAGTTGTGTTCTTTCTGTTCCTGTGAAGCCTAACTTCTCAAGATTTGTATTGAGGCAATTACTAACATATCCCAGTGCCCCAGTCACAGGCATAAATCTGAAGGTATAGTCAGGGTGGAGTATCTGGTCTATTATGCCTATTTTATTGGGATTTTTACTGGAACATTCCACCAGTACTCTTTCATATTATGTATATGTATGACTTCCACATTGCTGTAGCTTTTAATGTCGGGTTATCTTTTCTACGGATTGCATTGTACAGTGTTTTGGCCACTATATCATGCCTCATAGGTAGATAGTACCACCGTGACATCTTTGGACAGCTGCTTATGCAATCGAAGAACAAGAAATCAACACAAAATACGTGATTCATAAAAGAGATAGGGATGTAGGCAAAACACCTAGATGTGACAAGTGCAGACTCTATATTACTATCACTCTGGAGATTCCTGACAACATATCCATGCATGATTTTTTTCTGATACGCATGCAGTTTTTCATCCATGGATTCACTGCGGTACTGCTAGGCAATTTCCCTGGGTGTCAGTTTTTTTATTAACATGCAGGAAATATCTTTCAAGGAGTTCCATCCCAACTCTCATGATCTTATCTGCCTCGTAGATAGACTTACTCGATAGATGAGCTCCTACGCTTCGAGGTTCGTAAATGTTGTCGGAGGCGTATGATGCAACACTCAAATGCTCTCTGGACTGATGTTAGGCCTCTGCTTACGATCAAGTATGTATGTATGTATGTACGTATGTATCTATGTATGTATGTATGTATGCGAAATCATGTGTTAGGCGGAGTCTTTTTCAGATGAAGGATCAGTGGTGGAGTTCGAAGGCTGATGAGATACAAACTGCGTCAGATTCCAATAACACAAAGCTGTTGTACAGTCTCTTGCGTGAAGTTTATGGACCGTCTTCTTTTCTGGTGACACCTCTTCGCAGCAAGGATGGCAAAGAATTTCATCGTGACTCACAAGGAATTCTACGAACGTGTCGAGAGTACTTTGATGATCTTTTGAATAAGCCGTCTGTCGTCAATGAAGATTTCCTCAATCTCCTTCCAAAAAGTCCTGTGAAAGTAGCTCTCGCAGAACCTCCGACGCTTGTGGAGGTTGCAGTGGCTATCTCGAAGCTGAACAGTGGAAGGTCTCCAGGTATGGATGGCATACATGCTGAACTCCTACAATATGGTGGTGAGAGACTCCTGCAACATCTTCAGTCTTTGTTTGGAAGGATATGGGCTAATGAATCCGTACCTGGGGACTGGAGAGATGCAGTAATGGTGGTCTTGTACAAGGGAAATGGTAACAGGAATGATTGTGGAAACTACAGAGGTATATCATTGCTTTCTGTCGTAGGGAAAGTTTTATGTAGGGTGCTTCTGGACCGTCTGCTGACACACATTGCAGATTGTGTTCTTCCTGAAAGTCAATCTGGTTTTCGTGCTGGACGCGGCACTAATGATATGATCTTCTCAGCTAGACAACTTCAGGAGAAGTGCATGGAACAAGGTTTGGATCTGTATCAGGTTTTTGTCGATCTAATAAAAGCTTTCGATACTGTTAACAGAAATGCATTATAGAAGGTTCTACAGAAAATTGGTTGCCCTGATAAGTTCCTTGATTTAGTTAGGTCTTTCCATGACGACATGAAGGCTTGGGTTAATGTCAGAGGTAACATGTCGGAGCCTATCTGAGTAAAAAATGGAGTGAAACATGGGATATTCCAGCACCGACCCTGTTTGCCATATTTTTTGCAATGGTTTTCTATAATGCATTCAGGAATTGCGAGCATGGTGTTTACATCCGATATCGATCCTCAGGCAGCATATTTAACATCAGGCGCTTTGCTGCAAATGCAAAAGTATTTACATCAATCATAAGAGATCTCTTGTATGCAGATGATTGCGATCTTGTAGTGCACACAGAGTGTGATATGCAGCACATTTTGAATGCATTTTCTGATCCTTGCACTGCCCTAGGATTGACTGTCAGTCTCAAGAAAACCGTTGGCATGTACCAACCTGCCCCTGGTAAGCAGTACAGTGAACCAAATATATATGTGTATGGTAAACGATTTTGAGTGGTTGATCAGTTTGTCTACCTGGGAAGCACTGTCAATCGATACAGCAACCTTGATAGTGAAATCCCACTCAGGATTAGGAAATCAAGTGATGCTTTCGGAAAGCTAGAAAGGCGACTCTGGGGTCGGCGAGACATATGCAAGAAGACAAAGGTAAAGGTGTACAAGGCATGTGTGCTCTCTTTTTATGCCTGCGAGACCTGGGTTACATATCGACACCACCTTAAGCAATTGGAGCGTTTCCATCAGATGTGTCTCAGACGGATCGATGGCGTTCACAGGAGGGACCACATCAGTGATGTCGAGATTTTGGAAAGCTCTATGTGTGACAGTATAGAAGCTCTTGTGCTTAAGCAACGACTCCGTTGGAGTGGTCACCGTGCCAGGGTGAAGGATTCTAGAATACCAAAACAACTCTTTTATGGAGAGTTAGTTAAAGGAAAACGACCGCCACATAAACCTAAAAAGAGGTATAAGGATTCCTTGAAAACCTCTTTGAAAGACGCTAACATCTCTGCTGATACATGGGAAAATGTTGTTGCTGATCGTAATATATGGAGAAAGACTGTATATGAGGGGGAAGTTGCCTTTGAGGCATCTCGAATCGCATACAAGAAAGTAAAGCGGTATGTGAGGAAGGGCATTGCTGTTGCACTTCCAGACGGCGAAGGTCCTCCTATGGTGCTGACATCCAGCGTCTCTGCGAGACTCTGCCTAAGCAAAGCTGGAATCGAAAGTCATAAAGTAAGACCAGTGGTTGACTACCAGGCTGCTGTTGGAGATGCTACTCATCATGCTTGCCAAGCATGTGGTAGAGAATGTAAATCAGAAGGAGGACTCAAACGACATGCAAAAGTACATGAACTCCAACCACAGCCGGCTATTCCCGAATCTGTGCAAAACATTTTAGATCATTGGCTGGGCTAAAAAGCCACATTCGATCGCAGCACTGTTAATTGCTATCCTGTGTGTGTGTATAGATATGTTTATGTGCGTGCGTGTGTGTATATATATATATGTATATTGTTGTTGTTGTTGTTGTCGTTATTATTATTGTTATTATTATTATTATTATTATTTTTTTTTTTTGTTTTTTTTTTCTCGTGCAATGGCCATACTCGATAACGAGGGGGCAGCCATCATGTATGTATGTATGTATGTATGTATGTATGTATGTATGTATGTATGTATCTATGTATGTATGTATATATGTATAGTATGCATGTATGCATGTATGTACGTACGTATGTATGAATGTATGTATGTATGTGTGTATATATATATACACATGCATACATACATACATATATGGGCCACTGACGTAGACGGGCCAGGAGAGGGGATGCATTTCGGTTACAAACGTTCCTATATTCTACAGATTGTACTGCGTAAGGTTTAACTTGACAGTAGTAGCAGTCGTGAGGTGGTCATGCAGTGACCGTGGGGCTCTCGCAATACTTTTTTGGTATAATTTCTACGGTTGGAAATAATTCCTTACTCCAACTGCTATTCAAAATGTACTGGGTGTGTTTTTTGTGGCGTCAGCTCTGGGGAGGCTTTCACAATTGACTTGTTTGAAGAGCTCTCTTAACTCTATAGGAAGGGCATGATGAGTTGTGCCAACTAAATCGTTTGTGAGGCAAATATGATATGGAAACGTAAATAGCATGATAGACGTGATGTCATGAATGAAGGAAAGATGATATATATGGTTTTATGTGTGTGTGTAATATGTGTTGGGGGAGTTGGTAGTGTGAGGTGAGAGAAGAGGGGGAAGTGGTGGCCCCGGATAAAAGGAGTTACAATGAATATGAGAGGAGTTACTAAAGCTATGCCTGGCTTTTTAGGATTTAACGGTGTGGGAGTGATCCTGGATAGAGTGTGGGGTTTATAGGGATACTGTGACTAGGCACTAAGGAGCTATAGGGTGGGATGTCATCTTTCACTTGACTAAAGAGTATGCTCTACCAGATGTGGGGAATGATAACATGTTTCAAGTCAACTGTTTTTGAGGGGAAGAATTGTTAGGGCGTCGGATTAAATATCTCAGTATTTGGTCTGGCTCAATATACTCTGAGTTTCAATCTCGCCAAGGTTTACTTCGCCGTTCCTCCTTCCATAGTCGATGAATAATATACTAGTCCAGGATCGGTGAAATGGTTAAAGAGTAGGACGAGATACTATTCGGTATTTCATTCAAAGAGACGGGCAAAGGGCTGTTTGAAAACCGTACACATCTGTCTAGGATCGAATAACACGCGTTTGTACTGGTACCTCAAAAGTTTAATTGGGACTTCGCCGCAACGTCGCGTCTCTGTCAACCAGGTCTATCAAACAACTTTTGGGCCCTCGTGTCCTCGAGCATGCGTTTTAAATCAGACAAACGTATACTTCATGCTTTGCGTGAAAGAATTTGTTGAACGCCATTTTCACTGTTAACATCAGCAAAGTGAAGTACAAATCCAACAAAGTAGACGAAGTGATAACAGATTTTGACTAAAACAAGAACAACAACAAGAATAATATTAACAAAAATAATAATAGAGAGCAGCCCAGATTTGGGTGATAGTGACCATCCTGCTCATTACCTCGTCGCAGTTTTTATCCAATTGAAGATGTGGACCTAACCAGACCCTGAGCAGCTTAACCTGTCCATCTGTGCAGCATCCCACAACGCTGGTTAACGGCATGAAATGCCAGCCTCTTAGATGTCGATCTGCAAACCAACCTATTTGTCTGGGCTAATTTTTGCTCCCGTTAACTTTTCGTATTCATCTAAGAAGTTACCGACTACCACAATTTCCTAGGTATTCGTTATTATCACGGTAACGTCGTCCGCATATGTCGACGCAGCCCTCCCACCTTCCAGTTTGAGTGGGATGCACATCAACAGCTCTAACTTCCTCAATAGTGGCTCGAGAGTCAGTACGAACAGAACGGAAGAGAGGGGGCATCTTTGACGCCAGTGGGTGGGATCTGAAACTGTTCCGATAGGTGGCCATTTACCATTTGCCACCGAGCAGATGCCGCTGTGCAGCGATCCAACTTCTGAAAACAGGACAGAAAGTGGCTGCCTTGAGGACAGACAGACTCCATATTGAATCTAACTTTTGATTGATCTAAATTGATCAGAACCTCACTAAAGCCAAGTTTACTCATTATCCTCGCGTGTATTGACGTTGACAAGATTGCACATATTTCCACTGTCCCGACCTGAGTCTTGCTGACAAGTGCCAACCTCGTTACGAACACATGGGTCAAAATCTTAGACACTGTGTTGAGCAGAATTATGGGCAGGTAATTTTCACGTCTTTCCTCATCACTACTACTGCTCCCGGGCTTACAGAACTGGAAAATTTCCCGTTCTGTTGCCAGTCGCAGTGGGACAGCTGCGAGGACACCGGCGAACAAATCTGACATATACACGTAAAATTCGTAGGGCAAACCTTCCAAACAGATGATCTACGCCTTGTCCAGCCGATCCGGCCTTCCCGTATCTCGACTTACGTTATTGGATTTCTGCAGCATTCCGCATCTTCTGTCCAGACTCGTGCAGGGCGTCGAGTTAGGGGTCCCCACTTTGTTGGTTAAGCTCTCCCTAATATTTGTATGTCTCTAGAAGACACACGTTATTAGTAAGCGCGATGGATTTGGTAGTATCGGTAGAGGGTCTGACACCATGCTTAATGGTCTGAGTTCAAATTCGCCGAAGTTAACTTTACCTTTCATCCTTATTGGGTCGATAAAATAAAGTACCAGTAATACACTGGGGTAATTGCTGGCCTAGTGCCAAATGTAGAAACAATTATTAGTAATTGGTAGTATCGGTAGAGCGTCAGACACCATGCTTTACAGCATAGAATTACGACCCTTTACGTTCTGAATTTAGAGGGCGGAGAGAGAGAAAGGATAGGGAGAACTTCATTAGGAGAACCCTGTGTAGTTTTGTTACTGTCTGTTGCCTTTCTTGCTGCTGTTTGTGATGATGGTAATGCTTCTTCTTCTCGTGTTGTTGGTGTTACTGCTGCTGTTGCTGCTTTTGGTGTTGATGTTGCGTCCGGGAGATGCACCACTGTTTTTGTTGCTATTGGAGCCCTGTTATTGGCGCAAGGGGTTTCTGTGTCCTCTGTCTTCTGTTAAGGGCAAGACGCTCTCGTGGCCAATCTCACCACACAGATGCTAACGGGTGTTTTTCTGGAAAGCGAATGATGTCTGGAATCTTGTCCATTTTGTCAGGCTTTATGTGAAGGAGCATCTCAGATGAGTGTTCTTTCCGTGTTTAATTTGCTTCTAGGAGGATTTTACTACCTTCCAAGACCACGCTGGCCAAGATCCACCAGATATTCATCTCTCTTGGGGCCCCAGAAATCCTGACATTTACCGTTCTTCTCCCGAAATATAAAAGGGAAAGAACATATTTGTCGCTTCGTCTGGGGGACGCAGTTCTTGATGGTCAGGGTTTCACTGTTACAGAGCAATGAAATGCTTGCAAATTGAGGGGCTATGCAGCGTGCTGTATGTCGGGCATTATCTCCAGTGCTTTTCCTACTTCACATTTGTATATCAATGTTTGATTTCCGTTGTTGCCCACACTTCGGGCCATCGTGGGATGGGAACGTTTGACTAGTCTGCCCGATTGGACTAATTATGTATCCTTTTCTGAAATGTTCATGCTGAAACGCTTTACGTTTACAGCAACCGCTGTAAACTCATTGTTGTGGTTGTTATTTCTGTTAATATTGTTCGTTCATGTTGCTATTTGTGTTGTCCTGTTACTGTTATTTTTGTTGTTTCCTTCTGTTGTATTTTCTGTTGTTGTAGTGGTGTTCATGGCGTGGTGTTGTTGTTGATGGCAGAGTTTGTGCTAATGTTGTTGTTTTTATTGGTGTTGGTTTTTCTTTGTCCTTCTTGTACTAGGGACAGCGTTGAGTTTATAATTTTTAATGCGGAAAACTATATATATATTTTTTTTTCCCGTTTGTTGTTATTGCTGTTGGCGACGGTAACTTTACTGGTGGTATCTGTAGTCGTGTTAGTGACAGTGGCAGTGGTGGTAACGTTGGTCTTATTAACTTTTGCATCTGGCTATTATCGACAAAATGAAGCATCATTTTCGCTGTTCTCATCTGTTTTCGCCTAATTTTAAAAATGATTTTAGGGGTGTAATTTACAAATATTATAGCAATATCTACAGTTTATAATAACAACTTTAGCAAAGAATAGTATACAAACAAAGGAAAATCAACAAATCTTACGGAGCGACAGTACGGTTACTTAAGAAACCAATTATTATTTCAAATTTAGGCACAAGGCTAACAATTTGCGGGGAGTGGAAATGTCATTGCATCGGCCGCAGTACGTTACTGGTACTTAATTTTATCGACCCCGTGAAGTTGAAAAGCAAAGCTAACTTCGGTGGGATTTGAACTCAGAATGCAAAGGGACGTAACTATGTGCTGCAAACCATCTGGTCCGACGTTCTATTGATACTATCAATCCACTGCCTGCCATACAATAATAATAATTATTATTATTATACTTGAGAAAAATGTATGTGGTATTCATATGAACCCCTAACTATTATAGAATATAACAATGAGAATGATATATAGCTCTAGACTACAGAAAACCCACGAAGTACCCACTAAGTATAACATAAGCTTAATATTCGTCATGAGAAAAATCTTCATTGCAATATCAAGTGACCTCAATGTTGGGCAGAAGTGAGCTGAAAAGCTAAGGAATTACACTGACCAAAAACTAACAGGTTCGTTAGAACGTCGAATAGAACGCATTACGGTATTTGCTTCGGCTCTCTGCGCCTTGAGTTTAAATCTTGCCGAGGATAACTTTGCAATTCATCATTTGATATTGATTAATAAAGTACCAATCGAATTCTGGTTTCAATTCTTCTAAAGTTACTTCCCACTTTTTATCCCTTTCACCAGATGGAATTGGCTGTGTTCAAACTTAGAGAGAGATGGGCTCCTACAGATTTAAATTCCGGAGACAAGCCCCTACACCTCTATCAAATGTTAGATCCCATGACGCGACGCTGTTGAATAAAAAAAAATTATTGCAGTTAAATAATCTCCCTATTTGTAATTGGTACTTCTGGAATGATACGCAATCTTTGACATCATACTTATAAGACACTAGCAGTAAAGCCCGGCGTTGCTCGGGGCTGCTCAGTAGCTGTGTTAAAGTTACAATGTTAAGTTCCTTTCTTGGCTTAAAATCTGTAGAGTCTACAGTGTAGACTTTCATGTGGTACTTTTGATTAATATTCCCTCAACCAACAGTATGCCTTATGAAGTTAAGAAAACATAACCATAACCCGAATGTTAAAACAAAAGAGGATGCTGGGGATAAAAACTGCACTGGTAATCTATTAACAAAAATCGAAAATGTAAACACTGCAACACTTGTCTCAGAGAAAAACATCAGCGTAACCAAACTATCAGTTATTTTGAATCGAAGAAATTGGATGGACCTGAGAGGAAAAAAAAAAAATGCGTTATCTGTCTGTCGTTTAAAATCATTGCTTCTAAATGAAAATCTCATAAGGCTTTATTCGAGATCAATGCTTTTTTTACAAAATATTTGCTTGTTTTACGGTATATTCAAATAGGTTTGTTTTCAAGTAAAAATATTGTTTTAAAAGACTTTTCAATGGAAATGAAGCAAAATGGAAGCTTAATGTTGACATTTTGAACTCATGAATTTTGTAGGTTAAAATATTGCTGGCCCAAAAGTTGTTCGTGTATTTTTGTACTTTTGCACGCGTCGTTTATTCGTAACGTAAATAGATAAGCAGAATGACGCCATAAAAGGGAAATAACTCGTCTCTCATCTCTATTTATACATTTGAACTGAAAAATCAATACATTACAAATTCGATTTTTGCACTTGGCGTGGGTCGATTTGAAAATTTTTTTGACCGATGTCTCCGCCGGACCTTCATCTATAAGTGTAGCAATTTCACCGAAATTTGAACGTACAGTTTAGGTGGATATGTGTGCCGACCGTTTTAGTAGACATACAGACAACCTCAGTTTTATATATATAGATAAGCGGGTTAAAAAATGTAGCAATATTAGGGTCTGTAAATAATCTTAGAGCATTCTCATACGTTATTTTTTAACCTTGATTATTTTCATGTAGGTAATGTCAACAATGATTGACACAGTACAGTGTAGAAAGTCGGCACCTCAAAAAAAAAACTCAGGCTCTTCGAGACAAAGAACCAAGTGGACGAAAGAATTGAATCAAGATGTTGTCAACTGTTACTTTAAGGGCCTTCAAGATAGTCCCAAGTCATACAGGCAAGCAATGTATCGATTCTGGAAAGAACTATATCCATCATCCAATTGCAGCAGCGAAAGACTAGCTGATCAGAAAAAATGCATATTTGAACATATGAGAAAAACTGCCAAACGAAAAAAATGGTTATCAAAGGAAGACATTGATGATGAAATATGTGAGTGTTTCATTTATTTAGTTATGATATTGCAAATTGGATAAATGATGGTAATGATGATAGTAATATTAATGTTATCGATGAATATGGTATGGTATGGACCCGTAACTCCTGAGGAGTCGCAGGGGAGCCATATTGACATACAGTGTTTCTAGGGCATTTTACTCCAATAGTCCATCCATTTGGGTGATCCATTTTTTCAGCTTGCAGTGGATATCTACACGATTAAATCTGAGTAGATTCCTTTGTTGATAGACCTTCTGATATATTTGATTTTATCAGGCATTTCCCTTTTCATTTGCAGTTCGTGTTTTCTTCAATTTGTATTATCTGTACGATCACTGCGATTTTTTAATGATGATATAATCGTTTCCTCTAATGTTGTTGTGCTGTTTTTGTTGTTTGTGTTTATGGCTGTCTAACTTGTGGTGTTTGACTCTTTTTGTTGGGTCTGCGTTCGTTGATGTTACAGGTAATGGCTAGGATGTGCTTGAGATGTTGCTGATATATGTTATGGTGTTGATGATCAACTTGAAGGTGTTGGCGTTTGGGACCTTGTGGTTTAAACCTTTTACCTTTTGCTGTATTTATTGTGGGCGAAGTCAGAGAGCTTTCTTTCTTTTCGTGACAGTTTTGCCACTCCTCTCTGACGCTCCAATCCATATCTAACACTATGACATCAGGGAACAGTATCTCTTCTGCATGGGCTGGGGTTTGATTTTGGTGGTACTGTCATGGTTGCTGCTGTTGCTGCTGCTGCTGTTACTGTCACTATTCTTGGTGTTACAGCTGCTACCACCAGTGTTGGTGTTAATGATGTTGTTTGAGTTTTGTTGTTGGCAGCAAGGCGGTCCTACAATTCGTTATGTTTTGTTGAAAGATCTCAAGTGGTTGGCATCACTACACAGCATCAACTACGGAATAGATAACGATACAATACGGCAGGCGAATCAGGTCCGGGATCTTATTCAGCTTTTCTGGCTTGATGTGTAGGAGAACATCCAAACTAATAGCGGATGAGAGTTCTTTTTACTTCCATGAAGGTGTCGCTTTGCTCTAGGACAACGCAAACCAGGATCTACTAGATATTCACATCTGGTGAGATTCTGGAGATCCTGATTTTGACTATTTTTCTCCCTAAATGCGAAGGATAAAGAACGTATTGGTCGCTGCGACAGCATACCACAGAATACATCACTAACTCTCTATAGAACACCGTTTCCACCAATCGTAGTGTCCGATTGGAGGAGAGTTGTGAGTGCCTGAAGACATTCTCACCTCAAAGTGCTCCCCCTCGGTCTCCACTTCAAACAGGATTGTAGCTCAGTCAAACAGACAAGCTGGGGGGGGGGGGTCTAGTGAATGGCGACCACATCTGGTGCCTAGTGAATGCTTAGTGAATGGCATGCCCAGTACTCCAGCATCAGATAGACCACCTAACCATCGGAGTGCGTCCCTTCCACAATAAGCGAAGGAGCAAGCGCTCCTGTCCAGGCAGACGAAGCTATGGAAAAGGTACGACGGTCAGGAGATAGTAAGTGATGTATGCGATAGCTTCCTCTCGGCTGGTTTCTGGGAGAGTGTGGCCACCCTGCACGTCCCCTCGTCCTAGTTTTTGTCCGTCTGGAGGTCCGGACCCCGAGCAATTTAACCGTTCCCACCATCCTGCGCCAGACGACGCTGTCAGACGACATAGACCAGCCTCTCCAGGTGCCGTGTCGCAGGCCCACCGGCTTTTCCAGGTTAATTTTGCACATGTCACCGCCTCGTATTCTCTCAGAGCAATGCCGATCGCTTCGATGTGTTTGGCGCTCGACACCACTACAGTGACGTCGTCGGCATAAGCTGACATGGTTCTCCTGCATCCTAGTTCAGGCGGTATGCCCATCAACATCTTCAGTTTGTGCAACACTAGCTCTAGAGTCAATACATACGAGTACCAAGCACATGATGTTGACAGGTTCCGGAAGGTGACCGTTCACTCTCACCAGAGAGCAGATGTCGCTGTGCATTGCAGAGATCTACCCTCTGAAAAAAGAGTCCAAAATCGGTTGCCCTGAGGACCACCACCAGATATCGATGCTCCACTCTACCGAATGCTTTCGACTGATCCAAGCTGATCAGGGCTCCACCTGTACCGGGTTACTTAACTACTCTCTTTATGATGTATCACAGAAGGTGTAGGTTGTCGTGGATGGATCTTCCTGGAATGGCGCATGTTTGAGCCTCTCCCACTAGACATCCGACGACTAGCACGAACCTCGTCGCAAACACCTTGGCCAACACTTTGAACTCTGTGTTTAGCAAAGTTATAGGCCTGAAATTTTCTTGTAGTCCCCCTTGTTCGGATCTTTTCTCAGCAGCGCTTCCACTCCTCGGCTCACAGAACTAGAAATCCTCCCGTTCTGCTGCCAGATGCCATAGACATCAACCTAAAAGTCAATGAACAAGTCTGGCATGTGAATGTAAATCTCATCGGGAAGACCACTCAAACCAAGCAATTTAGCCCTTGTGAAGTTAGTCATTGTATCCCATATTTCAGTGGTTGTTATCGGCATTTTACAGGACTCCACCTCCAACATCGAGAGCTGCGACAGGTCGTCGACGTAGGTACTGAAGTTCATATCATCTGATAGGAATGTGTCAGCAAAAGCGTATGAAAAACTTGCAAAATATAAAGATCTAGAAATTGAGATAAACAAAATGTGGTACACCAACTATTCCGCTAATGTTAGGAACTTTATGTGTCATAAAGAAAAGTGTTCAAAGGTTTCTACAAAACCTACCTGATAAACCTAGCATCTATGAACTCCAAAAGATAGTTCTAACAACTATCGTCCATATACTTCGTAATTCTTTGTCTTCGCTATACATGTCAACAAACAATCTTTTCTGTTTAATGTTTATAGCAAATTTAATTGGTATTTAATACCATTCAAATATCCTTAATGCAAAATTAATTCATATCTTTTATTCTTCTTAATACTTATCTTTATCTCCTCCTACTACTACTTTTCTATATCTATTTTCTCATTTTTTAAAAACTTATTTAAATCTCAACTTTTGTGAAATAGAAGTACAAAAACACAAATGAAGAGAAGCTTGATAAGCTGAGGAATGCACGCTAAATTTATCCGAAAAATGGGTGGTCATGTCGATAAGATTGACACAGGGAAGTGGACGAGAAAACGTGACTTAAACGTTGTGACGGACAAATCCTTGAGGACAAATTATGTCAAGTGCCATATTGATAAGACCAGTGATTCCTCTTTATGGAGGATGTAAGGAGCTAAAAAAGAGACTGTAAACCGCATAGTAAGCGAATGCTCCAAACTTGTTCAAATAGAATACAAGAGATGTCATGACAACATACTACGCATAGATCACTGGGAGCTTTGTTTGTCATTGCTAACCGTGAGGTTAAAATGTTGTGGGATTTTATGATACAATGTGACAATATGATTGAAGTAAGGAGGCCAGACAAAGTAATTGCCAACAAGAAAAGCAAACATTGTATTATAATACATAATGGATGGAAAAAGGAGGAGAAGATAAAAAAGTATCGGGATCTCAAACGAGACGTTGCTTCATTATGGCAAATGAACAAGGTAGAAATAATGCCTGTAGTAGTAGGAGCAGTTGGAACAATGTCAAGGAAATAAGGAGGTTAGCTTTGGAAGCTCGAAATATAAACATACACGCTACAAACAACAGTCTTGTTAAGAACAGCAAGAATTATGAGGAAAAACTTCAATTTGAAGGAAGCTTTGTAATCTCTGGTCATTTGCTATGACCCACTTCCAAAGCTAAATTCGGTCGAAGATCTACCAGCGTTCAAGAGACAATAATAATAATTGTTTCTACTTTGGGCACAAGGTCAGCAAATATCCCAGTGCATTACTGATGCTTTGTTTTATCGATCCCGTAAGGACGAAAGACAAAGTTAACCTCAGCGCGATTTGAACTCAGAATGTCAAGGGCCGTAACTCTATGCATCAAAGCATGGTGTCCGACCCTCTACCGATACTGTCAATCTATTTCTTTTATTGGTCACAATGGCGCAAGACTTTGGGAACAATACAAGGACAAATTACAACACAAAGTGGTAGTCACATCGAGTAAACACGTTCAAAATCAACAGAAAACAATAAATGTAACAATACATTTCCAAGAAAAATTCTCCAATAGGGGCATGACCACTTAGGGTAATTCAAGATAAACACCCCGACAAAAAAGTTCCGGATTATCTGTAAATGTCTTATCCCAGTTACTTTACCTTAGAAACTCACAATCACAGTAGCCCAATTTAGCTTCGTCAGTTTCTTACCTGCCTTTCTTGATATATTTTAGCTGGCAGAACTTCTCTCTCTAACTTTACGCTTCTCTTCAAGCGCTGCTCGAAGAAGGAAACGAGAGCTTGGTCAGAAAGGAAAGTTCATCCCGAAACCTTTCACTCTTGTTGACCACACAAGCTCTTTTACCAGAGCCACTCAACAGAGAAAAATCTGCTGATCTTCCTTGTCGATTATTTTTTTACTGCTATAAGGGCGTTGAACAGAGTTTAGAATAAAGAGAATCTAAAATGACATTATCAGAGAGTGGACAAGCTAAATAAAGAATATGATTAAGGCATCACCATGACCATAGATTAAACAAGGATAAAAATCACCACAGATGATTCATTGGAAAAAAGTTTTCCCAGCAAACAAAGTATTGTATGCTATGCCATTACCGTGATTTATCGATACATTTCATGTATTAACACTATCATATGTGATAAGACACATCGCTTGTTGAATGAGACTAGCTCACAGGCACAAACCAAATATTTATACATTTATATACGGCGTGCACTCTGCGTCTCGATTCTATACCATCACTTATTCTCACTCTCTCTTTCTTTTCCCCTCTTCCTCTTTCAGGCCGAACAGTCTCTGAAGATTCCAGTCTTTTTCTTTCCTTACGTCTTGTTTCTTTTGTTCTTTCTTGTTCGTTTTCTTTGTTATTCTCTAATATTTGTGTTCACTTCGGCTTTTATTATCTATTGCAAAGTGCACGGCTCGTAACCTAATACCAACACTGTTTGTACTGCACTCTTCGTTATTGTTTTTGTTTTTTGTTGTTTACTTATATATATATATATATATATATATATATATATGTGTGTGTGTGTGTGTGTGTGTGTGTGTGTGTGTGTGTGTGTGTGTGTGTGTGTGTGTGTCTGTGTGTGTCTGTGTGTGTGTGTTGTGTGTCTCAGAGACAGCCCATTCATCATTCACTGGCTCTCCCAGCGGTTTTAAACCACCAGAGTTATAATGACCGGACTGCTCCTTGACAGTGTAGTTAGGAACACTTACCCTAGTGCTGTTAATTATACTTTCCATCGTTTTTTTCAATGGTGGATAATACCTTACCTGCGTCATTCGAGTAAGATAATAATTTAACCCATTAATGGGGCCCTAATAGGTACTACTGCTCCGGGCCAGAGCAGAGGTGTGAGTGATGACAACTAAGGGGTAACTTCATATTCCCCACAGCTCCTGAACTGGGGCTTTCCACTGGATACAGTTTAATGTCATACCCAATACACACACACACACACACACACACACACACACACACACACACACACACACACACACACATATATATATATATATATATATATATATATATATATATATATTAAAATAACAGATTAAAGTTATTTTAATAAATATTTGCTCTACGGTTCTTATATATTTGATATATATTTATCCTTATCGAGCCCTCTTTGGATTTTAGTCTTCAAATTTATTATTATTACTATATATATATATATATATACTTGGTATAATATATGTTAGTTAATAAACTGACATTAGTGTGTACGTAGGTTAGAGCACTCGGCGAAGTATACGTGGAGGTTTGCCTACTCCTAAGTATAGGTATAATAACCAAGTACAAATCAACAGCTTAGAATTTACCTCATTTATCCGTTTAACAGTAATTGTGTAACGAATAAATGAGGTAAATTCTAACCTGTTGACTTCTATTTTATTTTATATATGAGTTTTAAATTTGAAATTTATACTAAGTTGTTTATTACGTAAGATTGTTTATTACGCAAGGAATAAGTATTTCTATGTCGGCAGGTTGAAATTATTTCGGATTTCTTATTAAATAGACCAGATTAGATTTAGTTATTAGAAGGCACTTGAGTAAACACAAATTGAATTTTGGGCTACCAGGCTCGTAAGATTTTGCGGGTTGAATATGAGACCACGTTAAGAAGTAAGAGCTGTTTGCAATCGGCTGTTGAAATGAACGAACACAGTTTCGATCTGTATCAACATTAGTACTAGCTTATCCTGGGTCAGTGTCCACAAAAGCAGCCAATGACTGACCTTGAGTATCTTGCAAGGCAAATATGTAACAGATCTCAGGTGAGACCACATTTATTCCAGCATTGAAAATATGAGTTCACTCATTAATGTTATTACTATCAGAGTACACTTTACACATAACACATACACACACTTATGGTGTGTTTGTGTATGTGAAATGTAGCGTTGCAAACTTCATAATCAAAGAAAACCGTCTCCAGTCACTCTTTGAACACATTTCCTCTTTTCTTTTAAAATCTCTTTTTCTTTCTCTCTGTCTCTCCCTTGACATGTGTCTCATTCGTAATCTATCTATTTCCACATCTCTAAGATTTTCCCTCTCATATTGTTTTATCTTTTTTTCTCTCTCATATTCAACATCTCACCATCTCTTTATTCATTTTTGCTCTCTCATTTTCTTGCACACCCTCTCTTCCCTTCTCTCGTCCTATCAGCCCTTCTCTACAGAAAACAGAAAGGGAGACAATTCCAAAACAAATGGTCAAATTGTTTTATCCGAATACGGGGGAAAATAGAATTGAATTAAATATAATATACTGTTTTATACATCAAAATAAATGCTAGGATATGTCCGGTGGTACAAAGAACAATAGTATATATTTTTACGGGTGTTCGTTCTCTAATTTCTGAGTATATCCCGGACACAGAGAGACGTGTGTACGTACGTACGTACGTATGTATGTATGTAGGTAGGTAGGTAGGTAGGTAGGTAGGTAGGTAGGTAGGTAGGTATATATGTATGTATGTATGTATGTATGTATGTATGTATGTATGTATGTATGTATGTATGTATGTATGTATCCATGTATGTATACATGCATGTATGAATGTATCTATGTTTGAGTGTGTGTATGTATGCATGATTTCTTTTGAATGAAACAGTTCTAGTTCCGTAGAAACCATTTCAATATTAAACATGATATATCGACAGTCGACCGACTTTCGTCAAATTGGACCGAGGAAGCTATGTTTCTATTGGTCTTTGCAATTGCTAATACAACCTATCGGTCGCAACTCCAGGTAGGAGGAGCAACATGAAATAAAGTGTCTTGCTCAAGGACATAACGCATCACCCGGTCCAGAAATCGAACTCACAAAACCACTCAGCCACGCACCTTCAGAATTATACATATAAGTATGTGTATGTGTGTGTATATATATATATGTATGTATTTATATAGACATGTATGTATATATACATGTATGTATATATATATATATATATATATATATATATATATTTTTTTTTTTTTTTTGTCGATTGACTTTCGTCAAATCGGACGGAGGAAACAATGTTTCCGTTGGTCTTTCCAATTGCGATATATATATATATATGTGAAGGCGTGTGGGTGAGTGGTTAGGGAATTGAATTCGCAATCGTAAGGTTGTGAGTTCGATTCCTGGACCAGGCGATGCGTTATGTCCTTGAGTAAGACACTTTATTTCACGTTGCTCCTTCTACCTGGAGTTGCGACCGATATATATTATTAGCAATTAGAAAGACCAACGGAAACATTGTTTCTTCGGTCCGATTTGACGAAAGTCGATCGTTCCTTTATATATATATATATATATGTGTGTGTATATATATATATATATATATATATATATATATATACAGAGGTATCCACTGTAAGTTGTGGGGTCTATTCTGCATGAGGAACTCGATGTAATCCATATGTTTAAAATGTAGGTTAAGATAAATCTCGGAAAACAATAAAACATTAAAAGGAAAACAGAGTCATGATATAAGTTAAAACAATGAAATAACAAATCAAGTCATTAGAGATATACTTCACTGCTTTACGATCGTTTCTAGATGATGATAATACATTGTATCTATACTCAGTTATTGATCTATGTAAGTTTACAAACTATCAGATAAAGAGTATATTTACTTACATGCATATCACCAGCTGTTTTCAAAAGCAATAATAATTTTATTCAGAATTAGTAGTGTGTTAGTATCATGTCCTTATTTGGAGGTAGTTGAAGAACTAACGAATCAAATTGTTTTTTTCATATGGTGTTAAGATTATAAGTAATACACTTTAGTTGAGGTCATGACCCTTTGAAA
>OZ024740.1:142058043-142083043 GCA_964016885.1 Eledone cirrhosa | reverse complement strand
GTATTTTAGAGCGTATAATATGCTATATTATACTAAGTGCAATTTACCGCACCATACTATATTGTGTTGCTTAAGTTGTATATTATCGCATTACTGTATTTCATTATCTTATTATAATTTTCATCTTTTAATAAACTATCTCTCCTAGCCATAACCTTAATTTATATTCACCTGAAAACTCAATACAACACTAGTTACCATTTATTTTGACATTCCTTTTGAATTCACTATACCAGATACATTCAACTATCAGTTTGACAATCCCCGTCCTCCCAATAGATTGTTATGCCAATTCTACTATTAACACCCTTCAACCATTCCTTTCAAAGGGTCATGACCTCAACTAAAGTGTATTACTTATAATCTTAACACCATATGAAAAAAACAATTTGATTCGTTAGTTCTTCAACTACCTCCAAATAAGGACATGATACTAACACACTACTAATTCTGAATAAAATTATTATTGAATAAAATTATTATTGCTTTTGAAAACAGCTGGTGATATGCATGTAAGTAAATATTCTCTTTATCTGATTGTTAGTAAACTTACATAGATCAATAACTGAGTATAGATACAATGTATTATCATCATCTAGAAACGATTGTAAAGCAGTGATGTATATATCTAATGACTTGATTTGTTATTTCATTGTTTTAACTTATATATATATATATATATATAATTGGATATATGAGAGGGATGAACACAGATATAACTATACATGTGTTCCAATTGCAAATGACCAAGTTAGTTAGGTTTAACAAATACTAATTTAAAACAATATAGTTTGCCTGACTCGATTTAAAGTAATAAATCAATAAAAATAACAAACCTATATCGGGCAATAGCCTTCGATTCGCGATCCGGACAGACCAAAATCTGTTTCGCAAGGATTATTAAGTGAAAGCTAGAATTCCTGTGCTCTTCTGCGGGTATCCAGGAAAATTCGCAGCTTTCACTTCAAAGGATCTAAGACTGGACGAAGTGCTGATATAAACGCACATGTCGTAGCGCCTAGCGCGTCTCATACTCATGCTGCTAAAAATAGAAGCTGGGTTTATGAGACTAATGTTAGCTCTACATACGGAGCCGAGAATATCCTAGATTGAGTTATAAACTCAAAATAGTATTTTACAATCAAATAGCTCAAAGAAGGGAATCTTTCCGAGCCGTGTAATATAATTGGATATATGAGAGGGATGAACACAGATATAAGTATACATGTGTTCCAATTGCAAATGACCAAGTTAGCTAGGTTGAAAAAATACTAATTTAAAACAATATGGTTTGCCTGACTTGATTTAATGTAATAAATCAATAAAAATAACACACCTATATCGGGCAATAGCCTTCGATACCCGGACAGACCAAAATCTGTTTCGCAAGAATTATTAAGTGAAAGCCAGAATTCCTGTGCTCATCTGCGGGTATCCAGGAAAATTCGTACCTTTCACTTCAAAGGATGGAAAAAGACTGGACGAAGTGCTGATATAAACGCATATGTCGCAACGCCTAGCGCGTCTCATACTCATGCCGCTAAAAATAGCAGCTGGGTTTATGAAGTGAAAGGTATGAATTTTCCTGGATACCCGCAGATGAGCACAGGAATTCTGGCTTTCACTTAATAATTCTTGCGAAACAGATTTTGGTCTGTCCGGGTATCGAAGGCCCGATATAGGTTTGTTATTTTTTATTGATTTATTACTTTAAATCGAGTCAGACAAACCATTCTGTTTTAAATTAGTATTTTGTCAACCTAGCTAACTTGGTCATTTGCAATTGGAGCACATGTATACTTATATCTGTGTTCATCCCTCTCATATATCCAATTATATTACACGGCTCGGAAAGATTCCCTTCTTTGAGCTACTTCATTGTAAAAGACTATTTTGAGTTTATAATTCAATCTAGGATATATATATATATATATAAGGGATAACAAAATATCGTTATAGGTAATTGTTCGACTCAAGGAGAGGTTTCCGTAAGTGGCTGCCCTTTGAGTCCTCTTGAATCCCCATGTAAGTTTATCTTGGAGTAATAATATTGAAAGAGTGAAGAATAAAATGGTCCCCTATGATGATCTGGTTAAGCTAACAACGTATTTAAAATTGAATGCGACAGCTTCAAGTGTTCAGCAATTTTTAGACAACTTAATCAGTGAAACAATTGTTAATACTGTAAATAAAACCCTTTTTCGTACTGTTGACCATAAAGTACCAGTAATGCACTGGGATAATTTCTGGCCTTTCAATATATATATATGATAAATGTAATCTGAGTTTTTCGAATATTAATAATATTCGATAAGTTTGTATTTATGCAAACAAGCCTCATTTTTAAAGCCATGTCAGTAGAATGAACCCTTCATTATTTCTCTTGTGTTGGCATGTAAACAGAACTGCAGACACTAATCTTTCTGGGTAATACCCTTCATCAGTACAGTTCACTGTCACCTGCCAACTGTCAGAGCTAGTGAAAATATATATTTTCTAAAATATACAGTTACTGGCCTGATTTGCATATTAGCAGACTGGCTGATCAGTCAGATCTGCATATTAGAAGATCCAGTGATCAGCCAGATTTGCATATCAGCAGGCTGGCCAGTCAATTTCCTGTAACGAGCGTTGAATGGCTGGCTTTGCCATATTCAAATAACACAAAAAAAATGTTCGCTCTACATGGCTGAATACAATAAATGTAATCTGAGCTTTTCGAATATTAATAATTATTTCTACTTTTGGCACAAGGCCAGCAATTATCCCAGTGCATTACTGGTATACTGGTACTTTATGTTATCGACCCCGTAAGGATGAAAGGCAAAGTTAACCTCGGCGTATTCGATTCGTTTGCAATTATGCAAACAAGCCTCATTTTTAAAGCCATGTCACTAGAATGAGCCCCTCATTCTTGTGGCTCGTTTGTCCACCCCTTTCGTCTGCATGTTGTTCTATGTGATCTTAGATGTGTGTATTATGTGCTTGTGTATTTTTATCTTTGTCCTTTTTTCCTTTCCCTTTCCTTTGTATATATTATATTTGTTTGTGTTTTCGTTCTGTAACCATTATATTACATTTTTATACTAATGTGTTTTACAAAAGAAAAAAAAGAGTCAAACTGTGTTGTTAATAAATAAATAAAAAATTGTACTTATTCTCCCATTTTCAATTTATCGAACGCTGCTATCATGACTGTATGAGTGTGTTTGTGTAAATGTATATATATGTGAATGTATGTATGTGTTTGTGTGAATGTATGTCTGTGAGCGTGTATTTTTGTAAGTTCGCCTGTGTTTGCGCGATTATAGATGTTGTATGTGCATATACACACACGCACATACGCGTCAGCGTGTTGAAAATCCTAATCCCTTCATCTATCTCTTTCACTCCCTGTCTCTCTCTATATATATATATCTCTCACATAATCACTCTATCTATCTGTATCTCTCTCATCACACACTCCCTCTTTCTATATATATGGTAATTGAAGTGGTGGTAGCGGCGGCGATATAATGAAAGTGTAGAAATTTGAAAATTTTAAAAGAAGTTAATTTTAAATAAGCAATAAAATTATTTATATTTAATCAAGAGTTGCGAAATTTAGTACATAAATTATTTACTATTCATTCATTATTTATTCTGGATTGGCAGTATCGGTAGAGGGTCGGACGCCATGCTTTGACGCATAGAGTTACGGCCCTTGCCATTCTCAGTTCAAATCCCGCCGAGGTTAACTTTGCCTTTCATCCTTACGGGGTCGATAAAATAAAATACCAGTAATACACTGGGTAATTGCTGGCCTTGTGCCTAACGTAGAAACAATTATTTATTCAAAGTAATACAACTTATTTTACTAACTGGATTAAAGGATATAAATCGGACGCTATTCCACACTCCTCCCTTTATTACAGTATATATATATATATATATATATATATATATATATATATATGATAACAAGGTATCGTATAATGTAATCCAGCTAGAGGTTGTGACTATTCTGTGTCGAGGATAGTTTTAACGTACGGCGTTGTTTGACTCAACAAGAAGTTTCCTTAGTCGGGTGGCCGGTTTAAGAAAGTTCCTAGGCAGGTGGTTCTTGGAGTAATAACTGTAAAAGAATAAAGAATAACATGGTCGGCTATACAATAGGGTTTATTTACAGCATTAACTATTGTTTCTGTAATCAGGTGAGTCTAAAAGCCACTGATCGTTAGAAGTTACGTCACTCGACCTTAATTACAGTCCATACCAGATCAAATCGTCAGAATACTGGTGCGTATATAACACAGGGCACTGGTATTTATAGATACATCGGAGAATAACCTAAATGAAAACTGATAATAATAATAATAATATTAATAATAAAAATAAGTCTTAACTCTCAGGAAGTGGCAACGCATCACTTTATGGCATAGGGCTCCAATATTTAATATTTAATTTTGTACCAGAAATGTTATAGTCAGAAAAGAAAATGGCTAGAAAACAACAGCCAAATAACTTCACCACCAACAGCACCACCGCCGCCGCCACCATCACCATCACCACTACCACAAAAAATTTAGCCAAATACAAACCAGCACCATCCCTATAGTACTGCTATCCCATCACCACCGCCACCACTGCATCAGCGCTACCACCACTATCCCCTCACCATTTAAGAGAGGGATGGTGGTAGTGCCGCTACACATGAAAAGAAGCGAGGAAGGTATCAAAAGATATAAATAGACTGGGTTAGTGACTGGGTCAAACAGCTAACAACAACAACAACAACACCAAAATAATTATGTTGTTGTATCTCTAAACTCTCTCAAAATGTTTAGTTTAAACGATGTCAAATCTAAACTATAATATAATAATAATAATTGTTTCTACTTTTGGCACAGGGCCAGCAATTGCCCCGGTGTGTTGCAGGTGCTTTGTTTTGTCGGCCCCGTAAGGATGAAAGGAAAAATAAAAATAATAATTGTTTCTACTTTTGGCACAAGGCCAACAATTTCCCAGTGTATTACTGGTACTATATTTTATCGACCCCTAGGGATGAGGGGCGGGGTTAACCTCGGCGAGATTTGAACTCGGACCGTAGGGGGTCGTAGCTCTGTGCTTCAGGGCATGGTGTCCGACTCACTACCGATACTGCCAAATGATAAGCAACAAGTCGAAAAATTATAGAACAGAACACAGACAGAAGCAAACGCAACAACAAACACAAATTTCAAAAGTTTTGAACACAACAACCCCTACTTCCCTTAGCAGCAGCAGCAACAACAACACTAGTAACCATGTTACTGACCTTGAAAAACGAAAAACGGAAAGGAAAAAAACAAACAAAAAAAATACGAAGTCAGACATTCAAACTTATGTTTATTTTTAAAAGTTTTTATCTATTTATTTGTTTATTTATGTTCGTCTACAGCGGGATGGTGCCACGCTAAAATCACCGGGGGTTATGAAATCACTGGGAGTGATGAAATCACCGGTGGTTATGTAAGCATATATTCACCAATCCTCGATATGAGTGTTTAAATGTCGAACCTAAACATTTCGAATAACGGTAAGTGGAGACTGGAACGTCATGTGACAGACTCACACCCAGCAGGTGCTCCTTGGCCCAGCAGCAGGGACCTGGCTATCATCCAAATACTGCTGGTGTTGGAGGAGAAAGAAGAAGGAAAGGGACAAGAACCAACTGGACGAAAGAATTGAATAGAACTGTTATGCAATGTTACCTGAAGAGTAACCCCAAGGAAAAAGGCTATAGGAAACGGATGCATAACATCTGGAACGAGATTGGTCTATTTAAATTAGATGAACAAAAATTGGCCGGGCAGGCTCGGGTAATAAGTATTAATGGATGGATAAGAGAGTTGGAACTGGAGGAACTGAGCAGAGAGATTAGGTTGGAAATGGAGAGTGGAGTATGCCAGACAAACGAACCAGTGGGAAATGAAGGTGAAGAGGTTGAGAGACCGGAGGAAACATCCGAAGCAAACATTGATCTGAATGCTGACATAAATAACATCTAGAACAAAGATGCGGCCATTGAGCAAATGAATGCTGACGGGCTAGGACAAGATTTGGTTGATATCCTGAACTTAGTGGTAGATGAAATGAACAATGATAGTGGGAAACCTATGAACCTAAGATTTGTAGACAGGAAAAATTTAAAAGAAACAACAGCTAAGGTAAACAAGTCATCCCATACCTTGAGGCGAGGAACCTTCACCAATGCAACAATATCCTCAAAGCAACAGCAAATACGGTGAGGAAATTACTTGGCATAAAAAAGAGAGGAAACAACAAACAAGAAAGATCAGAACCTTTGTGGAAGAAACGACTGAATGGTCAAATCAAGGAAATGATAAATGACATTGGAAAGCTTGAGTCCCTACTGAATGGGACACTACAAAACATAGGCACTAAACATAGACTGGAAATAAAGTACAAAACTAGGAGGAAAAGGTTAAATATGATCATAGAAGAACTGAAGCAATGCATTGTAGCAAAGAGTGCAAAGATTAGGCGGTAAGAGAACGGAGTCAGTCAGTATAGACAGAACTGCATGTTTGACAACAACCAGAAGATGTTTGGGCAGCTTGAAGGGAAAGAAAGAGGCAACGACTTGATCCTTGAGGCGGAACAGTCTAAGACATTCTGGAGAGTGATATGGGAGAAGGATGTTGAACATAATAGTCAGGCAGTGTGGATTGAGACAGTACAAAAGGAGATTAGTGAACAAGCACACCACCAACAAACTGATTTAAGTATCACAGTTGAAACTCATAAAGGGCAGGCCAGAAAACTAACCAACTGGAAATCACCAGGCCCAGATGGTGTGCAGGGTATTGGATTAAAAATATAACATCCATCCACCCAAAACTGACAACCATGTTCAATGACTGCTTGATGTCGGGTGAAGTACCAGAGTGGTTGACAAAGGGTACCACAGTCCTGGTAATGAAAGACCGAATCAAGGGTAATGATGTTACCAACTATAGACCTATCACATGTCTATCCGTAATGTGGAAACTATTAACAAGCATTGTATCTGAGGAAATCTACCATAACCTCCACACAAACAACTTGTTACCGGACGAAGAGAAAGGATGCCTAAAGAAGTCCCGTGGTACAAAAGACCAGCTACTTATTGATAAGATGGTAATCAGGAATTGCAAGAGGAGACACACTGGTCTTGCCATGGGATCGATAGACTACAAAAAGGCATTCGACATGGTACCTCATTCTTGGATAACCAAAAGCCTAGAGATCTTCAAGGTGGCAGATAACATCAGACAGTTGTTGAGCAAAAGTATGAAGTCCTGGGAAACAGAATTAACATCGGGTGGAGAATCCTTGGGAGGCGTGAAGATCAAGAGAGGTATCTTCCAGGGAGATAGTCTGTCCCCTCTGTTGTTTCTCCTTGCCCTGATACCCCTGACCATTATATTGCGAAAAGTGAGAGCAGGATACAAGTTGGGAAAAGGAGAGCTTACCATCAACCACCTCCTCTTCATGGATGATCTTAAACTCTTTGGGACGAGTGAGATGGAGTTGGATGTACTTGTTGACACTGTCCGTATTTTCAGCAATAATATATGTATTGAATTTGGTGTTAATAAGTGTGGAGTCCTAGTGATGAAGATTGAGTAAATTGAGCAGAAGCAACAGAATCCAGGTACCAACAGGTGAGATGATAAAGGAAATTGACACCGAAGAAGGATACAAATATTTAGGTGTTCTGGAGGCAGATGACATCAAGAACAAATAAAATTGAGGAATTGATAACATTTGAGTACATTAGGAGAGTAAGGAGCGTATTAAAATCACATCTAAATAGTAGGAATGTCATAAGTGCAGTGAATTTCCGAGCTGTGTCTATTATTAGGTACAGTGCGGGAATTGTGAGATGGAATGTTGCTGAACAAAAAGAAATGGATAGGAAGACTAGGAAGCTATTGACTGTCTACAACATGTTCCACAAGAGGAGTGATGTCGATAGACTCTACTTAAAGAGATCTGAAGGTGGAAGAGGTCTTATCAGCATAGAGGACTGTGTTCAGATGGAAAATAAGAACCTGCACATATACGTGACTGACAGTAGGGAGCCAATGCTCACAATTGTACTGAAGGAGAGAAAAATAGACCGGGGAATGTCCAAGGAGGAAATAACAAGGAGGAAGAGCAACCTTCATGAAAAATCCCTTCATAGTACCTTCTTTGAGAAAACTGAATTTAGAGATCCACAGACATGGAACTGGTTGAAAAGAGGAGACCTTAAAAAGGCTACAGAAGGAATACTAATGGCTGCGCAGGAGCAGGCCCTCAGAACGATGTGGGTGAAACACCATATTTACAAGGAGGAGGCTAGCCCACTGTGTAGGATCTGTGGAGAGAGAGAGGAGACTGTGGCTCACATTGTACCCGAGTATAAACACCTAGCCCAGACTCACTATAAGGGCTGGAGGCATAATGTGATGGGCAGGGTGATCCTGTGGCACCTATGCAAAGTAAACAATTTACCACATTCTGAGAAGTGGTATGAGCATAAGCCAGAGTCGGTGATAGAAAACGATGAGGTGAAGGTTCTATGGGATTTTCGGATACAGACCGACAAGAAACTGGAACACAATAGGCCTGACCTGGTGGTTTTGGACAAGGATCGTGCCTGATTGTAGATGTAGCCTGCCCATTTGACATGGAATGTTGCTGAACAAAAAGAAATGGATAGTAAGACTAGGAAGCTATTGACTATCTACAACATATTCCACGAGAGGAGTGATGTCGGTAGACTCTACTTAAAGAGATCTGAAGGTGGAAGAGGTCTTATCAGCATAGAGGACTGTGTTCAGATGGAGAAAAACAACCTACACAAATACGTGACTGATAGTAAGGAGCCAATGCTCAGAACTGTACTGAAGGAGGGGACAATAGACCAGGGGATGTCCAAGGAGGAAATAACATCAAGGAGAAAGAGCAGCCTTCAGGAAAAATCCCTTCATAGTACCTTCTTTGAGAAAACTGAATTTAGAGATCCACAGACATGGAACTGGTTGAGAAGAGGAGACCTTAAAAAGGATACAGAAGGAATGTTAATGGCTGCGCAGGAGCAGGCCCTCAAAACGAAGTGGTTGAAACACCATATTTACAAGGAGGAGGCTAGCCCACTGTGCAGGATCTGTGGAGTGAGAGAAGAGACTGTGGCTCACATTGTATCCGAGTGTAAACACCTAGCCCAGACCCACTATAAGGGCTGGAGACATGATGTGATGGGCAGGGTGATCCACTGGCACCTGTGCAAAGTAAACAATTTACCACATTCTGAGAAATGGTATGAGCATAAGCCAGAGGCGGTGATGGAGAACGATCAGGTGAAGGTGCTGTGGGATTTTAGGATACAGACGGACAAGAAACTGGAACACAATAGACCTGACCTGGTGGTTGTGGACAAGGAAAAAAGATCGTGTCTGATTGTGGATGTGGCCTGCCCATTCGACACGAGAGTGCAAGAGAAGGAGAGGGAGAAAATTAACCGATACCAGGACTTAAAGTGGGAGGTAAAAAGGATTTGGAACTGCCATGGAGTCAAACTGATCCCGATTGTCATAGGCTCACTGGGGACTATCTCCAAAAGTTTCCAGGGATGGTTAAAGAAAATCGGCCCCTTCACGCTTTTTGGAACGCTTCAAAAGGCATGCTTGCTGGGAACAGCAAGAACCCTCCGATACGTCCTGAATATCTGAGGCTGCAGGTAGTGGCTTGATATTCATTCCAACGGACTTTCCAGTTGACTAACATCAATGACTGAGATTCAAGGAATAATAATAATAATAATAATAATAATAATAATAATAATAAAATTCTTAACCATGCACAGAATGGATCACCCTAAGGCAGATACAGATAGAATATATATTTCTAGTAAAGAAGGAGGACGTGGGTTAATCCAGTTAGATATTTCGTTGAAAACTGCAACAATTGGATTATCTACATATCTAAGGGAATCACATGATTGGATGATCAAACTCGTTTTGAAACACGAAAGCATCAAAAGATCATACTCCATTACAAAAGATTCACAAAGATACAGTAATGGACTACACATTTCAGTAGTCCCATTTACTGCTGAAATGGAAAACACAGAAAAAGCAAAGCAGGTAAAAGTAACTGCAAAGAAAGAACTGCTACAGAAACTGGCTAAGAAATGGCTAGAAAAGCCTCTGAACGGAAAATACCCAGAAAGAGCTAACAATCCTGATGTTGACAAAACCACTGCCATCAGTGGTTGGCATCCTCTGGACTGAAATCGGAGACTGAAGGACTGATTATATCAGCACAAGATCAGTGTCTGCCAACAAAAAATTATAAATAAAAAATGGATGCAACCCATTATGCCGTGTATGTAAAAAACAACCAGAGACCATTGATCATATAATTTCAATGTGCCGTCCTATAGCTCCAACCGAATACCTAAACAGGGTTGACAGAGCTGCACAATACATATATTACCCGCGTATAGGAGAAATACAAAAGATAGTACTAATGGGAACTGCCCATATACGAAGGAAGATTCTGCCAATATAAGTACATCACAAGTCTAAACAGCTAAAGATGCATGTGTGTGTATGTATCTTCTTTCTTGAACATGACGGACCTTGTTGTCTCTTGAGGTCACTGGTTGTGACTTGGTGATAATTCGTATGAACATAAAGCAAGATAAATGCAACTGTAATAATAATAATAATAATAATAATAATAATAATAATAATAATAATAATATATGTATATATATATATATATATATATATATATATATATATATATATATTCAATTGAAGAAAGTTGGTTGATTAAAAATTAAAAATCTGCCTACAATCAGAAGTGAAGCACTCAACGATTTTTGTTCACCCGGAGTTTTAGTATAGTAATTAAGAGAGACGGTTTTATTCGTACATCTCTATTTTATTCGTTATAGGTATTTCGGAGATATAATGAACCTCTTACAGGTTCTTTTCAGACAGTATATAAATGTGTACTGGTCGGTGATTACTCGTATGAACATAAAGCAAGATAAATGCAACTATAAAAATAATAATAATGATTTCTTTATTGGCCACAAGGGCTGACATCAAGAAAAACATTACAGACGGCACAGGACGGTACAAGACGGTACGATGTGGGTTTTGTGCGTGTAAATATTTTTATTATTTATATAAGAAAAGAAAAAAAAAGGACATAGAAACATATATATATATAAACAATAAAAATGAAAATTGAAACAATGAAAAATTCCCCATTAGGGTGTAAACCTCTGAGATTTACTCGTGGCGAAAACCACACAAAAGACCACGGCCACCCTGACCACCAGGTCAAGCGCCCTCTCTCAATTTTGTCCATCTCTCAAACTACAGACGTATATTCAGAGTGGTCCCTTTCACTCGGACCATTCTCGCTACATTCACCCACCTTTCAACAAACTTGCTAGAAGGCAGCACTTGCCTCTCCACCCTGATTTTCCTCTTCAAGTGAAACTTGAAAAAGGTAATTAGGGATTCGCCGAAGAGGAAAGTGTCTGTCTTTAACCCTTTTAACCTTGTCCACCACACAATCTCTTTCGCCATGGCCACCAGGCAGATGAAAACCGCCTGCCCTTCCTCCTCGAAGGAAGACGGCGAGACCATCTGCACAATGAACTCAGTCGACAACCGGATCAGTCCTACACGCGACAGCAACTGTTCGACATAGCTCCACAAGTCAGCAATGCTCGGGCACTGAACGAGTGCGTGCCACGACGGTTTCGTCGCTCTGCGCGCATCTCGGTTGACGGCACTTCCGTGCCTGTAGAGCTTATCTCGAACCGGCAGCGCTCCCCGGTAGCACTGCCAGGCCAGGGATTTTTGGAAGTTATCCATAGGACCCTGAAAGTTCTCCGGAAGAGAGCAAACAGCTGATCTTCTTCGAAGCCTCAGGATCGCTCCCAGAATGTCGTCACTCTTCCCCTCCACTAGTCCTCTTTAGAACGCCGAGGTGGATGTTCCACCGATACTGGTGCCCAGTTGGCAGAGGGTAGTGAGCGCCTGGAGACATTCCAGTTTCCAAGCGCTATCCCTCGGTCCTTTTCTGACCCAGGACTGCAGCTCCGTCAAGGAGACGAGCTGTGGGAAAACGTGCCTGGCGAACGGCGACCACACCTGTTCACCATCAAGGAAGCACCAGAGATGTCGCAGCCTCAGCGCATGTTTGCGCATCATCAGCCATGGCATACCCAGTCCTCCACGCAACGGGTGTTGACAGCAGATGGATCGTCTGACCATGGGAGCGCGTCCCTTCCACAAAAGCGGAAGAGGAGGCGCTCCATTTTGATGAGAGTTGGGCTGGAGCAAGGGACGACGGTAAGGCGGTAGCAGATGACGGATGCGATGTACGCATTCGCCACCTCCGCCCGGCCTTTCAGGGACAGCTTCCTCTCGGCCCATTTCTGGGTGAGGGAGGCCACCCTGCTCGTCACCACAACAATAATAATAATAAGGTTACTGACATTAATAGTAGTGGTGGTAGTAGTCATAGTTGTAATGGTGATTAGATAGATGCGTAAAATAGTAATGACAGTAACAATAACATGTAAAACATTAGGGAAGAAGGAACAATTTTCTGCTGGCACAAAGCCGCCACTAAATCTCCAACTATAAACCGCGACGAGCATGATTTGATCCAGCGATCTCACTATCCATTCAAAACCACCCGGATTGGAATGTCTACTACACCGACGCCAACGGACCAAATTTACACCTCCTCATTATTATCAACTGTCAGTTGACCAATCGAACATTAAATCAATCTCGGCAATCCCTCAACTTTTTATAGACACATCCTCTCACACATAACGTTACCCCCAGACCTCACCTCCATTAAGATAAAACATTCAAAATACTCCAACCTTAATCACCCATATGTTATCATTGTCTCTTTTACGTTTTATTCTCTATTTATCTATTTATCATTTTCTGATTTTTATTTTTATTTTTTTATTTTGTGTTTCGACTCCTTGTTCTATATTTTTAACTCCTATTCTTTTACTTTTTATTTTTTATCAATTTTTATTTCGCCAATTCATGAAATTAATCCACTATATTAGAATGGCGCCAATACCTCAGTTTATGACTGATCAGTTTTCACCTACCACATTCCTTCTTCCCTATCTGTTTTCATGTTATTATGGATTGGCAGTATCCGTAGAGGGTCTGGCGCCATGCTTTGCAGCAAAGACTTACAGCCCTTTATGCTCTGAGTTCAAATACCGCCGAGGTCAACTTTGTCTTTCATCCTTACGGGGATCGATAAAATAAAGCACCAGTAATACACTGGGATAATTGCTGGCCTTGTGCCAAAAGTAGAAACAATTATTATTATTATCATTGTTTTCATTTGGGTTATTCTCCGATGTATCTATAAATACCAGTGCCCTGTGTTATATACGCACCAGTATTCTGACGATTTGATTGGGTATGGACTGTAATTAAGGTCGAGTGACGTAACTTCTAACGATCAGTGGCTTTTAGACTCATCTGGTTAAAGAAACAATTGTTAATACTGTAAATAAATCCTATTGTATAGCCGACCCATGTTATTCTTCTTTCTTTTATTCTCTCTCTCTCTCTCTCTCTCTCTCTCTCTGTATATATATATATATATATATATATATATATATATATATATATATATATATATATATGCACATATATAATCTACCCTCATATACACATGCTTCTATTCATGTTACTACATATGCATTTATATGTTTTCTTTTATTTTTTAACAGGTAAAGTTTCAATGTACGAAAAGAGTTTAGACACCTCCCACCTATTACTTGAATGGTTTATCATGTGTTTAAGTATAACACTGTGTGTGTTATTGTGTCTATTCATCTTGTATGGTGAATGATTGTGACCGGTGAAATATTACACGGGCAATTATTCAGATATTATCGCCATGAAATCGACGAATCTTTCGAAAGTAGCAAACTAAGTATTATTGGTAAAGTTTAAATATCAAATGATATTAGCAGCGAGTTAATTCACACTCGTCACTTCAAAACGTCCTATTCAACACTAATGCTATTCTTTCAATCAAATTATTTATGTTATGCCCACGAATAACCAGAAAGACGTTAAGATTTAAAAGCATTATATACTAAGTTTTTCAGAATAGGAAAGGCACCCATATTTTCAAAATTAATGTTTTGATAAAAAAACGTATAATATATATATATACTTCGTTTTTGTTTTGTTTTGCTAGATTATTTATGTGAAATCATCTGTTGAAACATATATTGTTACTAGCTGGCCCGTCCGGCTGGCGGCCGGCTGGGTATACCGGCATTTTATCTTTTCATTGCCAATAATAACACACGCACCAGTTTATTTTCACTTCAGTTTACTTTTAGTGAGCAACTAATCCATTCATTGGTTATTTTAGTAACACGAGCAACAATAACAGCAACGCAAACAACAACAACAGCTCAAGCATCATAACCACAGTGACACAAACCAAGTTAGCAACAGCAACAGTACTAACATCAATAACGTACTGAGAAGGAAGGGGCAGAAGTAAAATTAACAATGATAAGCATAGAGTGAGATGAAATATTGAAAATAGTTGTTGGAACAATGAAAGAAATAACTGTTATGAAGATGTTGGTGAAGAAGGAGACAACGCAACTGATAGAAGCAGCATGGAATTTTAAACCCGGTTAAACTCCCTATTCATCAACCCATTCGACAAAATCCATGACATCCTCCGTATTTATCCAACAACACTCCTGTTCAACAAAAGAATCTGGATCCCACCATATGTAGATGATCAAACCGAAGCGCAATTCACAGTCACCAGGACAAAACTTAGACAAATTCTAGAACAACATAAGAAGCAGAGCAAAACGGAAGCATAGCAGCTTCGTGAAAAATCCACATATGGCCTGAGTAAGCTCACACAGCGCACAATAAATGAAGAGATTGGACGCTTCATTACAAATAAGTCCGACAGAATGTCAGTAGACAGCCTGCCGAACCACACCCAGTAATCCCTCTACATCATTATAGTATTAAAGGCATTCCCACAAGAAAATATCCAGTGACTAGAAATGAACATTGTGGAGAACATCCAGTAAATAGTCAACTCCATCTACCAGAGTGTCAAAATTGTTCTAGACAGCCCAACTTAGACTATCCATTACAGACACATAATTCTGGGGAGAAACTCTACAATAACAAAGCGTATTTCCTCCATTGGCATTACACTGACACCATGACCTCCAAGTACTTGATCCACCAGAGCTCAGCCGTTTCGGATAGTGTGAAAAATCAACATATTGATTGCGGTATGAGCAGTGAAAAACGGTCCCCGCGTGTGTAATCACAACACTTCATCATCCACATGCAGTTCTCTAGATACAACCAAAGAGACAGAATCAGGGTATACAAAGGGGCCAGGGCATAATTGAAGAAAAACATAGAAAACGATGCGAATGGAGTACGCTTCATGTATAGAAAATCATGGAAGAGAATAGAGAAAATCAAGAAGGTAGATAAGGTGAACTCGAGTTATGCTAGCAAAAAATAGCGGAATGTGCTGTTTTGTCGATGGGCGTTCTAGCATAGAAATTCGGAAAAGCTTTAGATAAATTAAAATTAAAATTTTAGATAGTAAAAATGACAGGAATTCCCATAATGGCCCTGAAAAGCAGAACTTACCCTTTTTAAAAACCTTCTATAATGTTAGAAACTGTATAGCTTGTGGTGAATTAACTCATTGATAAACTGTAAAACTAGAAATGCAGTTTATAGCACAAGATGCATAGAAGGATAATGTAGAAATATAACCACAACATATAGAGGTCAGACAGCTCGCAGTATTGGAGAAAGGATGCAGGAGCATTGGCGTGAAAACTGAGACAGGAAAAGCGCATCATTGCTCTACCAGCATGCCACATTAGAACGTGGGGGGCTCTCTAAAAACATTGAAATAAAAAATTATATTTACACACCGAACAAATGTGATTCTCAGACAGATGATGGAAGTGAAACACAGCTGAACATGAACAGAAACTAAATAGAAAGCATGAATGGAATAACAGCTATCCCACAACATAGCAATTAAGGACAATATAAGGACACACAAGAACAACTCTAGTATATACAGACACACAAAATATACAAAAATTGTGACGGAGATGGATAAAGACATACGTACAATGACTTGCATTCGCAGACCAGAAGCATACATCGAAAATAAAAGATGGATTAAAACAGAACAATGAAAAGATACAGAATAACAAGAATAGTCATTGAGTTGGTCACAGGATGTGTGACGAAAGGGCTTTGGCAATTCACATAGCAATTAACTAAATAACCATCCGGTTATTAAAATAATTGAGGAATGGATTAATTATTTAAGTATTGATAAGTTGAAATAAAACTGGTGCGAGTCTTTTTGTTGGGAACATAACCCTCCTAAAATAATACACACACATACATACAGAGACATACACACACATACACACACATACACACATACATACACTCTCAGACACACACATACATTATACATATACTTACACACATATATATATATATATATATATATATATATATATATATATATATATATATAAATACATATATATATATATTATATATATCTATCCTCTGAGAGTTTCCTAAGCTAGGATACTCTCTCGGTGGAAGGAACACTTTGAAAAGGTCCTAAATGTTGAGACAAACGTAGATGAAAATGTAATACCTATACCAGAAAGGCTAGAGATATGCGAATTAGCATTCAATCCAAGCTTGAATGAAGTGTAAGCCTCTATGAAGCAATTCTCATCCATTAAAGCTCCTGGTAAAGATGGGCATCTCATCTGAAATTTTCAAATATGACAGTAAAATACTGGTTCGTAAGCTTCGGCTATTTCTGGAAATGAGGAAGGTCGATCATGTTCTTCATGACTTCAGAGATGCATTTATAACCGATCTCTTCAAGAACAAAGGTAAAAAAATCTGTGACAACTCTTGTGGCATCACCCTTCTTTGTGTTGTTGGTAAGGTATTTCCCGCGTCATTCTTAATAGAATTACATCCAGACTTGTTGATGATATTTAGTCTGAAAACCAATGTGATTCCGCACATGTCGGTGTACTATTGATATGGTATTCTCTCTTTGCTAGGTTGCAGAAAGGGTTTGTGAAAAGAATCAGGAGCAATTTATTATTTTTGTCGACTTGACTAAAGCTTTTGTTTTTGTCAATCGGAAGCTCTCTGGAAAATCCTCAAAAGTCTTGGCATATCTGATAATATGCTGGATGTCATCATATCTTTTCATGAAGACATGAAAGCATCAACTAGGTCAAATGGCGGATGTTCTGAATCCTTTGGTGTATGGAACTGTATGAAACACAGCAATACACTTTCTAGCAGAATCTCCAATGCTGATAGCCGATAGGTTAACGATGTGCAACATCGGTGGGATTGTGTTATTCTGACGCAATCCCGACTTAGATGGCCGGTCATGTCCTATGGATGACTGAGGACTGCACATCCAACGTATTGCTATACATTCAACTTCATAATTGTACACGAAATGTAGGCACCATTATTCTGATATAAAGAGAAATTGAAGTACAGAGAACTGTCTGCCATAAATGTATAAAGAACTTCGAAAAACCTTATCTGGTCAAACTTCGTGATCTTCAATCAAACCTTCCATCATGCTCCACTCAAAATCCTGTCAGCTGCACTAAATGTGGCTTCATGTGCAAATCAGCAGATGGACTGAATTGGCATTTAAGGCATAACCACAAAAAATTAACTGAGAAAACTGGTGAACCCTCATACGTGGATATACGGAGGGCTTGTCCAACACACACACACACACACACACACACACACACACACACACACACACACACACACACACACACACATATATATATATATATTCTCATTGGCTTTGTGATCATTTTAAAAAGCAATGATAATATCAAATTTAGAAGTGATTTAAAACGGTATGGATTCAAAACGTGCAGTTTTAATAGACCTTTGTCATAGAATGGTAATTACCAGTTGCAAATTTCAATAAATCAGCATGTAAAATCCTTTCAACGGAGATTATATATAAATATGCGCATGTGTGTCTCACCCTCACACACTTATATGTTTACATAAACATATATATATATATATATATATATATATATATATATATATATATATATATATAATATTAATACTATTTATAGTTATGTATATAGTATAAACAACTATAAACAGGAATGTCAGTGATTTCCTACTACCTTATTACCAGTAAGAGAAATAGCTCAATGTAAGAACATCAGTTGCTTTACAGAGCAGGAACATAAATAATATATTTTACGAGAATTGTACAAAAATTCAAATTCAAATTAAAAGCACAGTGGAATACATGCAACAGATAATACAAGAGAATAGTCTAATAATTAAAGAGGCATTGTGAAAGGAGCTTTGAGAAAGAAAGAGTTATGAATGTATATATAGTGTATTTTGCAATACACTGTATGCTTAATTAAAAGCATTTTGAAGACCTTACGCTATTGTTTTAAAGTAGCGACAGTGTTACTTACTTCAATTTTCAGCTGTCGCTACTTTAAAACAATAGCGTAAGGTCTTCAAAATGCTTTTAATTAAGCATACAGTGTATTGCAAAATACACTGTATATACATTCATATATATATTGCTATTTCAGAGCACCAATTCTAATAAATATATATATATATATATATATATATATATATATGTGTGTGTGTGTGTGTGTGTATATATATATATATATATATATATATGGGGGGGGGGTATCAGTATTTCCATATCTATGTATGTGTATATAAATATATATATATACATATACATAACTGAGTTTACTAAAATGAAATTTATGTACAAAGGCAATCACAAACAGAGATTGGATTATAATGATTAACACGGATAGTATCTTGTGAACTGCGAACAGTATTCATTACTCTCCAGTTATGGACTGAACTCAATTATTACGTTGCGTTTGTTGTGTCTTTTTGTTTGTAATGCTGTATGTTACATTTACGAATCCAATTACGATATGGATGTACCGTTTGGCCGGCCATTTTGTTTTTAATGATTTCGCTCGACTCGAAGAAAAGATGAACGCTGTCGATTACTCAATTACTATTATTATACTTCATAGTACGGAGATGTTACTTTTATTTTGTTTTTCCCAGCATTCATTCAACGAGAGAAGCAACAACTTGCAGAAGATAAATCCATTGCAATTAGGCGGAGTTAAGACATACGCATATATATATGCACACACACACACACACACACACACACACACACACACACACACATATATATATATATATATATATATATATATATATATATTATTTAAAATATTAATAAATGAAGACATTCACATAATCAAAATATCTGTTTTATTATATATATTTCGAAGGTACTGTGCTGTTTTTTCAGTACCTCCTCGTCAGATAAAATACATGAATTGATGTATGACATACCTCAACTGTCTTGATGGTTCAATTCCAGTATTGGCAGTGATTTATTACAACAAATCTCAACATTTATATACCACAAATAATAACATGATAAACTTAAATAATTTCGAACGCTTGCGTATAGCAGTGAAAACAGCTTTAAAACATCTGAAAAAATACCTCTATTGACGGAATAGGTGGCCAGCAATCGCTACAGATAATCAAACTCTGTACTGTTCAAATTCCAGTTGAACGCTCTGCACCGTGGAGCTAAACCATTTCTTACAACAGACACTTCTTTTATAACTTTAAATATAGGCTTTTCAATGGTACAGAGTGCTCAGTCGGAATTTGATAGGCACAGAGTTCAATTCTCTGCAGCGCCTGTATGAGTCTATATGGGTATTTTATCCGGTTTTCTGAAATCCTCCAGCGTTTGAGATTCTCTTCATTTCTAAACATATTTCAATTCACTCAACCCATCAATGTTTATTTACAAAAATGTACATTTGATTTAGTTTAATCTGTTGCTTGTTTAAGTACATCATAATGGTCGAATGTCAAATAAGTGAACAAATATATTAATGACCTGGAATTACCGGCTACTAACATGTTTTTGCTAAAATAAGGATAATTAAATAATATATAATAAAGTTAAGACAACAAATAAATCATTTTGGAATGTGTCTCTTTATTTTGAAGCAATGGCCCTTTATATTTATTTGTACAACAGAAAAAAGGAAATATATAAATGTACAGTTACCAAATGTATTACTGGACAATTTAAAATGCAATATATGTATGTATATATGTGTGCATGTATGTATGCATGTATGTTTTTCTGGTTGCATTATTTTATAAAATTTTACTAATAGAGAGAGTCGGTTTCTAACATACACACAAGACTCTTTCATTGGAATTTAGACGGCATCAAATTGGTAGATATGTATGTGTGTCTGCGTACATGCGTGTGTATGCAAGTATGAATGTTATTGCATGTGTGGATGTGAATGTTTTATATTTATTCTTCCATTAATGAATTGTACTTGTAATTTCCTAACTAGTTTTCCTTCTAGTTCTGTGAAACTCAACTTCTCTAGATTTGTACTGAGGCAGTTACTAACATATCCTAGTGCCCCAATAATCACAGGTATAAATCTGAAGGTATAGTCAGTGTAGAGTATCTTCAGATTTCTCATTAGTTCTGCATAGATATCATCATTTTCGCTATGTATGTATGTTCTTCTGGTTTGATTATTTTATAAATTTTCACCAATAGAAAGATAGCCAGTTTCTAACATAGAATACTCTCTTCCAAGCATACTTCTCGGAGAAGGCAACTCAGGAAACTGGGATAACTCCGACATAAAACCTGCGGCTCAATAGTTACCGATGATGTTCCTCATTTCTTCTTTTCGGGTTATAGCTACTGTCGCTCGTAGAGTGGGATTGGCTCAGTGACCAGTCTTTCCTCACTTAAAAAAATCTTCACGCACAGGCATTGCACGATAGCATTAATTGATAATTATTAATAATGCGATATCGTACAATGGCCATACTCGTTAAGGAGGGGGCAGCCATCATCATCATCATGTATGTATGTATGTATGTATGTATGTATGTATGTATGTATGTATGTATGTATGTATGTATGTAGGAGGGTTCAAACGACATGCAAAAGTACATGAACTCCAACCACAGCCGGCTATTCCCAGTGAATGTTTTGGTTGCCGACTCTGTGCAAGACATTTTAGATCATTGGCTGGGCTAAAAAGCCATATTCGATCGCAGCGCTGTTAATTGCTATCGTGTGTGTGTGTGTGTAGATATGTTTGTGTGTGTGCGTGTGTGTGTATATATGTATATTATTATTATTGTTGTTATTATTATTATTGTTATTATTATGTATGTTTTGTTTTCTTTGTCGTGCAATGGCCATACTCGATAACGAAGGGGCAGCCATCATCACCATGTATGTATATATGTATGTATGCATGTATGTATATATGTATGCATGCACGTATGTATGCGTAGGGACATGGAAATACTCTGTCAGTGACCGAGCACACGCTTAGCCCACCGGGAGTAAGAGATCGGTAGTTCTTGTTAGGACATCATTCTAGAAGAAGAAATACTCGATGGCAGCCAATGATGTTTATCTGTTTCTTTTTTTCCTTTTTTTTTCTTATTGAATACCTATCATTGTTGCTCAGAGTGGGATTGGTCCTGTGCAAAGACAGGCATCACTTTATCTAAACGACTCTCATGTGTGTTGTGAGAACATGGACTTTTCTTTCTTCTTTCGCTGCAGCATATGCAGAATGGAATCTAAGTTCCTGGAAGGGTTAAAATGTAATGTTTGTGCCATCTACGCATAAGAAAGACGCCAAGGGAAGGCAATTCTAATTGTTGGAAATATCAGTGCGATGTAAGTGGAAATAATGCGATTGTCCTGTCATATCCAAAACACCAAACATAAAAGAGACCGCAGTAAATTATTCACACTTTGAATAAAGGAATAAAAGAATAATGGAATATAGTCAAATCTCGAATAACTGTTCGGAATGTGGACTTAAATTGTGAGCTAAAATAATATACAGTTTATAATATAATTTTATATACACTGACCTAATAAGGAAAATAATTGCTTGGAGGTTAAATATATAAATAGATATATTAAATGGTGTAAAATTAATTAAATTTAATGTCCTTAATTTATAATATACTATTATATATTTTCCATGGGTGGGCAGTTATAATAAAAGACTTTACAGTTACTGAATATGAACTTTATGTTAAAATACATTTTGGATTTTAAAAAATGAAAGTTAAAGCTTATTAAAGTTCAATTAATATGTAACAGTCAATTTGTTGTTATTGTGTATGAAAGACTGATAAATTATTAGCTGTTTAAATATAAATACTTCCTTCTAAATGTTTCACTACTTTAAAGCTTCTGTGTCTGAATGACGACATTTATTCCGACTGTGGTGAATACAATTTCATAAGCTACAAAGGTACTAATTTGAAAAGATTGAAGCCATTATTATTGATAGATCAATAGATGGGCACCCGGTTACTGGGAACTACACATTCAACTCGGTATCTTTTTTATTTCTTCATTATTACGAACTCTGTAGTGACGATATGTTTATGTATAGTAAGTTTTCGGTATTTTCTATTTTGAGGAGGCACATGTGTGATGTCAGAGACATCGTAACTCTTAACATTCTGTACTACATCAAGCCACATTAGCAAGGCATTCTTTGAAAGTATAAAAACAGGATTATAGCCGCATTACATTAAGAATTTGATACTGTAATATTTTACAACGATTAGTCCACTAATAAAGATACTATTAACGTGAATTTAAAAACCTATTTTTAGACATTTTCTGCTAAATCATTGCAGGATGTTGGGAGTTAATTACATGTAGGGGGATGTTTAGCTTACAAATCTTAAAGGTCAGCGACAAGGCTAATTCTTCCATAAAGGGTTTCACATTTCTTAATTATGAATCTCATATTAGCAATTTTTTAACTCCGTTTTCGTCCGTGGTATAGTTTTAGATTCGAGCTATTGAAAGCCTAACCTAATTAATTGTTAGCCAGAATTTTATTGCTGGTCTTATGACAGATTTATTGCCTGCATTCATATCATATTTCACAAAAGCACACAGCAAAGGTTCATGATATTAGGAACATTGCCATCTAAAATTCTTTGTAATGCTGATTATGCTAGTGTTAGTGTTGTTATAAGGCGCATTAGCAGAAACGTTAGAGCTTCAGGTAAAAATGTTTTATGGTATTTAGTTATGGCTCTTAACGTTTAGAATTTAAATCCTTCCAAGGTCAACTTTGTCTTTCATCCTTCTAATGTCGATGAAATAAAGTACAGCTCAAGTACTCGTGTCGATTTAATCAATTTCTATGGAACAATAGAGTAAGAATATCAAAATAATAATAATGATGTTGGTGGTGATGATTACTTTTATTTGCCATATGGACGTTAAAGGGGGGGGGTGATACAAAGAGAGGTTACAAGACGGAGTATTAAATAGAAATGGGAAGGAAAAGGGGAGAGGGTGACATGTATACATAGTATACAAATTGGGTATATAAAATATACTATTACATGAAACATCGGTTCCTTCTCTTATAGAGAGTTCAATAACTAAAGCTAATTGAGGAACCCCACAGATCTACAATCACTTTAACCACCAAGGGCGAATGCCTTCACCCATATATCATTTTTCGACCCACAGGCACAAACTGAGACTAGTCCCATAAACTCTTACCATTCTCGCTACTTACACCCACCTTTTTGTAAATTTATTGGAGAACAGCACCTTCCTCCCTACCCTGAACTTCTTTTCCAAGGGAAACTTGAAAATATCGATGAAAGCTTTACCAAAGCGTTTTAGTTTTGTCCTCCACACAATCTATTTCGCCATAGCCATCAGACATAATAATTGTTTCTACATTTGGCACCATCTGAAGGGAAGGGGAAAGTCGATTAAATCGATCCCAATGCGTTACTGGTACTTTATTTATCGACCCCATAAGGAGAAAGGCAAAGCTAACCTCGGCAGAACTCTTTACCAATCCTGAAAATCCAGCAGACATAATAATAATAATGGTTTCTGATTTAGACACAATGTCAACAATTTTGCGCAACTGGTACTTTATTTTATCGATCGCGTAAAGATGAAAAGCAAAACTAACATCGGTGGAATTTGAACTCAGAACACTCTACCAATACTGACTTCCAGAGTTTTGTTCAACAGCTATTATCGCGTGTAGGGACGATCCGGCTATCGACTGAGCCCATCGTGAAGATCGCTCCCCCGCCTTCTTTTGTGCCGAGAAGGGAAGGGACTTTTCCTGTGCCTGATGGTCGTAGTGAAAGAGGTTGTGTGGTGGACGCGGCTGAAAGGACTTAAGACAGACACTTTCCTCTTCGACCAAACGCTCGTCAATTTTTTCAAGTTCTATTTGGAAAAGAAGGTGAGGGTAGAGCGTCAGACACCATACTTTTCAGCATAGAGTTATGGCCTTTTACGTCCTGAGTTCAAATCCAGCCGAAGTTAGCTTTGCTTTTCATCCTTACGGGGTTGATAAAATAAAACGCCAGTAATGCACTGGGATAATTGCTGGCCTTGTGTCAAAAGTGGAAACAATTATTATGTAGACGTACTTTTCGTCCCTGATTTGGTAGTTGCTGTTACTGCATAATGATCTGGGATGTGTGAAATATACTGGAATGTTTTCTCTGCGTCTCCTCTCTAAGTAACTATAAAGTCTGCAATTGCTATATTCATCGAAGGGTAAAATAGATTGATGAGAGATTAGTTCCCAAGTGTATTACTGAAATAAAATAACGACAAACATTAAATCAATAACGGATAGGACATGCAACTCACACAGAGGTTAGTGTCTATT
>OZ024740.1:142005543-142050543 GCA_964016885.1 Eledone cirrhosa | reverse complement strand
AGTGATGACTGTAAATCTATAACAAAAGAAAAAATATATATTTGCCTCTGGTCTTGTAAATACTCAAACTGATATGATCATTACAACGAAAGAAAAGAGAAGAAACAGAAAGGTGCTGAACGTCGGATCGGACCGAGGAAATTATGTTTTCAGTGGTCGATCCATTGCTGATACTATCTACCAATCACGACCCCTGGCAGAAGGAGGCGGATTTTGAAATCAGCTCGAAAAAAGCCGGATCTGATACTACATCCACACAAGGATGAAAACGAAGTTAACTTCAGCGGTATTTGAACTTCGAGCTGAGATAGCCGGAACAAATTCCGAGGCATTTATACCCTCGCTGCAAAGATATTTAAAATGCCTCTATTAGAATTAGAATGGTTAATAGATAGAAATTTGTCAACAATATTACTTGCTGTTGGCCTTGAAGACTACATAAAATACAATACATACAGTGCTCATTCGACAACCCATTAAAAGTTACCTGACCGTCTTCTCATCTTACTAATATAAAAATGGTTTCTACAGGACTAGAACTGTTTCATTCGAAAGAAATCATCAAGGCTTTCCTTGTGATTTATTTCGAATGAAACAGTTCTAATCCTGTAGAAGCCATTTCTATATTAAACTTCATATATATATATATACATATATATATATATATATATATATATATATATATATATAGTAATAATAATAAATTTGAAGACTAAAATCCAAAGAGGGCTCGATAAGGATAAATATATATCAGATATATAAGAACCGTAGAGCATATATATATATATAGATAGATATATATATATATATAAAGAAAAAGAGATGAAATCGAAAATGCAACTGAAGTCTTTTTTTTTTTTTTTTTTTTAAATATATATATTTATTTGGTTCCTTTACCGGTTTCGCAGTTCTTCTGCTTTTCAAAAGGTGAGTTGAGATGGAGGGTCTGTGGTTTTTCTCACATCTGGTTGGTCTCTGAATGTTACTTGTTTTATATGGAAAAAGTGGCTCGAAAGCCAGGTTTTTCGAGAAGTAATTTGATTGGTTTGTCAATAATTATAATAAATTTCGCGCCAGTTCGCGTTACAATAGTTCTTCAAATAAGAGAGGGGGGGTTGTCACAGGTTGTTTTTTCATATATGAGTGTTTGAATTTCTTTTTACTTGAAAAAAGGAGGCTCACGAAGGCTTTTTTTTGGTTGGTTATAAATGAAATTGGCTGTCACGTGAACAAGTTTTCATTACATTTTTGCGCCCTTATTTGGAAAACTATTCTGTAGTCTTTATAGTGAATGTTATGACAATGGAGAGATAGTGGTCAAGGGAAAAGGGATTGGGAGAAATGTTCTGGTTCAGTGAATATGGCCAGCTGTCAGAGTTCAGGTGTCAGAGTTCAGATTTTCTATTGAGACTGAAGATGTGTTTATTTGTGTGCTTGTGTGTGTGTGTGTGTATGTGTGTATTGGAAGATGATTCTATTAGTAGAGATGGGGGAGGGAGTTGCGTGTGTGTGTATATATGGGTGTTATGTGTGTGTGTGCGAGTATGTTAAGATAGAGAGAATATATATTTTGTGTGTGTGTATATATATATGTGTGTAGGAAAGTGGTTCTATTAGTAGAAATGGGGAGGGAGTTGTAGGTGTGGGGGTTGTTATGTGTGTGTATGGGTGTTATGTGTGTGGGAGTATGCGCTAACAATACAACAGAACAAATGCGAATAAATAAGGAAAATATGTTTATTCAAAAATATAGACCAACATTAAATAAGGTTTAATATACATTATGTCAACACCACAATATGACATACACACACACACATAACACCTTCTACTTTAGAAAATAAAAACCCGAACTAAATAAACCTTAACATACGTTTGCACTGGCAATACAACAGCAAACACGAAAAAGTCAGGAAAATATGTTCATTCAAAAATATTCCTACTAAAGGAATCACTTTCCTACACACACACATACACACACACACAATATATATATATATATATTCTCTTCATCTTAACATGCTAACCATACTCCCACACACATAACACCCATACACACACATAACAACCCCCACACCTACAACTCCCTCCCCATTTCTACTAATAGAACCACTTTCCTACACACATATATATATACACACACACAAAATATATATTCTCTCCATCTTAACATACTCGCACACACACACATAACACCCATATACACACACACACAACTCCCTCCCCCATCTCTACTAATAGAATCATCTTCCAATACACACATACACACACACACACTCATACACACACACAAGCACACAAATAAACACATATCTTCAGTCTCAATAGAAAATCTGAACTCTGACACCTGAACTCTGACAGCTGGCCATATTCACTGAACCAGAACATTTCTCCCAATCCCTTTTCCCTTGACCACTATCTCTCCATTGTCATAACATTCACTATAAAGACTACAGAATAGTTTTCCAAATAAGGGCGCAAAAATGTAATGAAAACTTGTTCACGTGACAGCCAAATTTCATTTATAACCAACCAAAAAAAGCCTTCGTGAGCCTCCTTTTTTCAAGTAAAAAGAAATTCAAACACTCATATATGAAAAAACAACCTGTGACAACCCCCCCCCCTCTCTCTTATTTGAAGAACTATTGTAACGCGAACTGGCGCGAAATTTATTATAATTATTGACAAACCAATCAAATTACTTCTCGAAAAACCTGGCTTACGAGCCACTTTTTCCATATAAAACAAGTAACATTCAGAGACCAACCAGATGTGAGAAAAACCACAGACCCTCCATCTCAACTCACCTTTTGAAAAGCAGAAGAACTGCAAAACCGGTAAAGGAACCAAATAAATATATATATTTTTAAAAAAAAATAAATAAATAAAGACTTCAGTTGCATTTTCGATTTCATCTCTTTTTCTTTATACTTCCACTCGTGTAGGACACCTCGGTTATTTTTCATTTTGTAAAAAAAAACTCACTTTCTAATATATATATATATATATATATATATATATAGTTTAATAAATGAACAGAGAACAAAAACAGAGAGGCAGTACAAATGATATGGTTTTTAGTTTCACGCTTGAGAGTGGGGGGGGGGGAGTTATATATATATATATATATATATATATATATATATATATATATATATATATATATATATATATATATATATTGTTATACTTGAAGAGGGTTATATTGTTGTAATAAATAAAATAGTATTGCCAGAAATAATAACAGAACACACTCACTGTTTGGTTGGTTTTCGCTTCTGTATCTTTTATATCTCCATAGTTAATTTATTTGGCAATCAACGTTTATCATTGATTGACCAACGGTTAAAAATACAGTATAAATATATATATATAGTCTATCAAAGTTCTTTCGTTGCACATCTGCTACATCATCAGTGGTACTATTATGTTTCCTCCTGTTGTATTGTATGTCTATGCCAGAAAAATGGCGTGTGAACAAGTTTTTAATTTAAGAGAAAATTATATAAGAGATAAACAATTTTTATCTGAAAAAGAATGACTTTCCAGGCGAAAACTTCAAAATTTCACGGTCGATGAGGGTCACGTTGCAGTTGTCTGCTTGAGCTAAAGTTTTGCATAGATTGGTTTTTGGTACAACATAGGAGGGTGGGAGCTAAACTTTTAGAAAGTTGAAAAATAAGCGCCACCCTGGTATATATATCTATATCTATATATATATATAGGAAAAAGTATGACACCGACGGCAGAGCTCAAGCCGTTTCGACGGCTATTTCTGGACTAAATTATAATTTTTAGCCTGGTAAATAAATAGCCAAATTTGTCAAGGGGTACTTCCTTATATGGGAAGATTTTAGTTGTCAAGAGGATTGGTCAAAATTTGTTGTTAACACAAATAAGTCTGTCATGGCATTTGGTGGGAGGTAGGAGTGGATGAACTTGCCTGTAGAACAATGAGGGAGTGAGTGGAGCCGGTCAAGCGTTGAAAGGATGTACCCCTTGACAAGTTCGGCTATTTATTTACGAGGCTAAAAATTCTAATTTAGTCCAGAAATAGCCGTCGAAACGGCTTGAGCTCTGCCGTCGGGGTCATACTTTTTCCTATTACCCACTCTACTACCCTAAGTATTGAGTACTCTGGTGCGTTATGGTCTATTTGGTTACTTACCACATTTCCTTCGTTATATATATATATATATATATATTTATTAAAATAACAGATTAAAGTTTAAGCAAAGAATCGCTGCTTTCACCCTTAACGGGATCTTCTGAAACTAAAAAAGTCAATCTGTGAACGCAGAAGTAAATATTTTTAAAAAAAGCAGAATCCGGTGGTGAAGAGAGAGATGTAAGAGGAAATGTAGAATGAGACATATAGTGTGTAGAGGAATGTAGGAAAGAGTGTAAAAATAATAACACGAGATAGAGTTACCTTGGAAGAGATCTAATTGTCCCTATATTTTGGATTTCGCATCCATCAACTGCGGGTTTTTCCGAGGGGGAAAGTTTTTAGTCGGAGAGCAACGGTACGTGGCCTCTGTTGTCCGCCGTTTGTCCGAAATATATGAAAAATTAAATCTCTTCCAATGTAACTTTATCTCGTGTTTGGCAGTATCGGTGGAGGGTCGGATGCCATGCTTTCCAGCATAGTTACGTCCCTTTACGATCTGAGTTCAAATCCCGCCGAGGTTGACTTTGCCTTTCATCCTTACGGGGTCGATAAAATAAAGTACCAGTAATGCACTGGGTAATTGGTGGCCTTGTGCCTAAAGTAGAAACAATTATTTTTACGCTCTTTCCTACGTTCCTCTACACACTATACGTCTCATTCTACATTTCCTCTTACATTTCTCTCCTCGCCACCGGATTCTGTTACCCGGAGATTTACCCTTCTGCATTGTTGAGGTTTCCAAAACGACCAACATTTTTTTTATTATTCCACAATGCTTCAAGCAAACTCCAATACTCTTATATATATATATATATATATATATATATATATATATATATATATATATATATATATATATACAGTATTTTCCGTAGTGTTGTAATATAAATATTACACACAGTAGATGGACAGCTCACGTAGAGTTTGCTCGACGGTTCCAGTTGTAGTTCCAAAAGTAATCCAGAGAAAAATAGAAGGATTTTAATGGATACAGTTTAGTTAAAAGGAATTTATTGACACGTGTTTCTATAACAGTTACATAACCTGAAAACAGATGCTATCTACAAAGTATTAGTTATGCAGACATTCAATATTTCAATGTTATTATCAACTGTCATTTCATCGGAATAATTTTACTGAGGACCTGTTTGGTTTTTATAGAGAATATTAGGAGGGAGGGGTGAAGTTGTTAGAAGAATAGTTGAGGGAGTGGTTTTTTGATAGCAGTGAGAATTTTTGGTGGCAGTGAGTAATTAGATTCCCATCTGTTGTTTTGACATTTTTATAGAATATATTATTGGTTATTTTTCTAAATCTATAGAAGGATTAGAGATAGTATAGATATGCGTGGTTGGTTTTGTGTTTGCACTTAATTAACATTCAGACTTAAATTTTTCTTTCAAGTGTACGTATCCTTTCGCCCACGCATTCACACACAAACATATATGCACACCTCTACAAAATACATATACTCACATACACATACTTACATGCTCATACTTACATACATATACACATGCATACATATATATATACACATATATACATGTACATACATACGCGTTCATGTGTATACATTTTCATACTCAACTTATCTTTATATACACACGTCTAGACACACATACTCCAGTCTATGTGTATATATATATATATGTAAACACTTTAATACATGAATGCACTTACATCTAACTATACACATCAAACATATATATTTACTTATTTATATACATTTTTCCCATATATATACATACTTATGGTCGCTTTTAGACACATTCATTATAGCATATTTGCACCTATTCTCATCAGCATATCTTTCCATTATTAGTGTGGTAATTTAAGGTTATTAATATACATATATATGTTAAGAAGAGTTTATTTTTATATTTTTCTAACTAGATTGAGGTTTATATAGTTGGGGGGATGTCCCTCTTTTATGTCACACTCAACTTAAACTCTGGTCTGATTAAACCGTTTCATAAATTGAATGAAAATCTCAAGTACGTAAATGTTGGGTCTAACCACCCCATCTCTATAATTAAATCTATCCCTAAAAATATTTCCCTTAGAATCTCGGTTCTATCTTCTAACATACAAGTATTTAAGGAACACGCCGAGTACTACGATAACGCCCTTAGTAAAGCAGGCTACCTCAACAAAATAGAGTATATAGATGAGAACAATCAAAACACCCAAAATAAATCCCACATAGGTAGATATAATAACACAACACCAAACCACACTTACTACCATAGTATACACACCAGTAAACCAACAAACAAAACTAATAGAAAGCAATGCAAAGAGTACTTATGGTATAACCCTGAATACAATAGTTCCATTAGTACAAATTTCCAGTACTCTTCTTTAAAATAATTAAGAGACATTTTCCTACATCACACAAATACCACAAAATCCTAAACCCTACCACTATAAGACTGTCATACTCTACAGCGTTAAACCTTGAACAACACATAAAAAAGATCAATACTAGAAGGTTAAACGAAAACACTAAAAACTTAAGTACAAAGAACACAAAAAAAACAGTAGACAATACACTACAGAACATAAATAAACCACACCTAAGTTCGTCCGCAATACTACTCCAGAGAAAACCCAACGTACACAACTGTAACTGCACCTATCCTGACAACTGCCCCCTCGGCAATAACTGCCTGGAAAAAAATATTATTTATAAGTGTACCATTAAATCCGGAGGCAACGAGTGGTATTACGTGGGATCAACGGCAACATCGTTTAAATCTGGATTATATAGGCATTCTTACTCAATAAAACACCAGAGCCAAAGAAATGTAACAACTTTAGCAGAAAAAGCTTGGACGCTCAGGGATAGCGATCAAAAGTTTACCCTAAAATGGGAGAAATTAGCTAAAACCCAAAGCTTTTCCAGGAGCCAAAATTTCTGCAAATTGTGTAATCTTGAGATCTATTACATAATCACACACAAGAGGAAATTGCTGAATAACAGAATTGAACGAACATTATTCTGCCGTCACCGAACTAAAACCATTTTTTCCCACTACAAGCTGAATATTACATAAAAGAGGGACATCCCCCCAACTATATAAACCTCAATCTAGTTAGAAAAATATAAAAATAATCTCTTCTCAACATATATATGTATATTAAAACCTTAAATTACCACACTAATAATGGAAAGATATGCTGATGAGAATAGGTGCAAATATGCTATAATGAATGTGTCTAAAAGCGACCATAAGTATGTATATATATGGGAAAAAATGTATATAAATAAGTAAATATATATATATGTTTAATGTGTATCGTTAGATGTAAGTGCATTCATGTATTAAAGTGTTTATATATATATATATATATATATATATATATATATATATATATATATATATATATATATATATATATATATATATATATATATATATATATATATACACATAGACTGGAGTATGTGTGTATATATGTGTGTGTCTAGACGTGTGTATATAAAGATAAGTTGAGTATGAAAATGTATACACATGAACGCGTATGTATGTACATGTATATATGTGTATATATATATGCATGTGTATATGTATGTAAGTATGTGTATGTGAGTATATGTATTTTGTAGAGGTGTGCATATATGTGTGAATGCGTGGGCGAAAGGATACGTACACTTGAAAGAAAAATTTAAGTCTGAATGTTAATTAAGTGCAAACACAAAACCAACCACGCATATCTATACTATCTCTAATCCTTCTATAGATTTAGAAAAATAACCAATAATATATTCTATAAAAATGTCAAAACAACAGATGGGAATCTAATTACTCACTGCCACCAAAAATTCTCACTGCTATCAAAAAACCACTCCCTCAATTATTCTTCTAACAACTTCACCCCTCCCTCCTAATATTCTCTATAAAAACCAAACAGGTCCTCAGTAAAATTATTCCGATGAAATGACAGTTGATAATAACATTGAAATATTGAATGTCTGCATAACTAATACTTTGTAGATAGCAGCTGTTTTCAGGTTATGTAACTGTTATAGAAACACGTGTCAATAAATTCCTTTTAACTAAACTGTATCCATTAAAATCCTTCTATATATATATATATATATATATATATATATATATATATATTGGTAAACGGAATAGAAAATGCTGACAAATTGTTCACAGTTGAAAAATGGTTTAATTAGGAATAAATGAGTATTAGTGATTGTATGGGTTAGTATTCAGTTGTGGTTTTAAGTTTTTAAGTTTTTACCGGTTGCGCATTTCTAAATGCTTTTCAAAAATAATTTTGAGATTGAGTGTCCGTGCTGCTTGCTCTGATATATGTGTGTGATCAGAGCAAACAGCACGGACACTCAATCTCAAAATTATTTTTGAAAAGCATTTAGAAATGCGCAACCGGTAAAAACTTAAAAACTTAAAACCACAACTGAATACTAACCCATACAATCACTAATACTCTTTTATTCCTAATTAAACCATTTTTCAACTGTGAACAATTTGTCAGCATTTTCTATTCCGTTTACCAATATATAATAACTTGTGTGTTACACCTCTATTCTTTTAACTATATATATATATATATATATATATATATATATATATATATATATATATATATATATATATATATATATATATATATATATATATATATATAATTCAAGAAATAAGAGTAACATGGTTGTCTGTACAATAAGGGCTTTATTCACAGTGCTGACATTTGTTTCTTTGATCTGTTAGGTCTAGAGTTCGCTAATCGCTAGATGTTGCGTCAATCGAACTCCAATACTTTGTTTATAACCAGTTAATTCATCAGAGCAAGCGAATGTGAGGATAATATACAAAGCATGGCTTTTATAGAGGAGTGGTATTAGACCAGAACAATAATATCAATAACAAAATAACTAGATACTGAATAGTTAAATTAATAACATTAATATAAGTGAGAAATAGAATATAATGATAAAATGATAAAACTACCATGGTAACCTAAGTGATATGATACAGATGTATGAAGTTGACATGTGAAAACTACTATAGGTTACTTTAGACGTAGTTTTTGAGGGATGAAGAGATAACTAATAAAATGTACCCAGAGTCAGATTTTTGGAATCTGCCCCTTTAAGTGCAATTATGAGTGATCTAGATACAAGTGTGCTGTGGGTCTAAAGGCACGCTAGCAATAAACCAGAGATTGATTTATGGTCTGACAGATAAGTATTTTCTTTGTATTAACTTAGTTATATTGATAGAGTGAGTGTATAAAGATATATGGTTCTTAGGTGGTATTAATTGAAATTGTAGATTCAGTATTTTAAGGTTTAGGTGGTTTATTTTAAATGTTGGGATTGTTAGTTCGAATCATGGGGGTTTAGTTTTCACAACTTCGATGACAAATAGCGTATAATTAAGACAATAAATCAACAATAAAATATGCATGGTAAATAGATAGAGAACATGATGAATAAAATTAGGGATAGGGTACATTGAGATGATCATAATAGTAATAAGAAGAAAATAAGAAAATAAGAGTTTCAAGGAGTGTAAGGGTAATAAAATAATGTACTTAGAATTAAGTTCATCTGTTAGAGATCATGGGTGCTTATGTGAGATATGTAGATATAATTGTTTGGTCCGAAAGAATAAACAACAGCAAAGGCTAGATTGATTTATGGGCAGACATGATAACTGGTAGATGTTTGTAGATATTACTGCCCCATCTTGGTGATATAGATGTAGGAAGGCTGGAAGATGTTTATAAAAGATTATGGTTCTGAGGTAGGCTGTGTGAGAATGCGGATTTCATACGTTAAATTGTAAGTGATTTTCCATTAAGTTCGAGGATGCTGGTTCAAATCACGGTGGTTTAAATCTCGTAATTTTAGTAGCAATCCTATGTCTGCAGAAAATTGACTTTTTTATTTTGCTCTTAAGCAGCATTTTAACCGTACCTTAAGATATGTAGCAATTCAAGTTTGCACAACCCGCAATGGGACATACCGCTGCTATAGGCCTTTGCGGCCGCTAATTTCGACCAGCTAATATTGTAATCAAGGTTTCTGTCCTTAAGTTGCCATATATATATATATGTGTGTAAAAGGTAAACATAAATAACAACACAATCGGTATAGTATGTGAAAGGAATATATTAAGTAACGCTTGAAATAGCAGGAAAATATATATATATATATATATATATATATATATATATATATATATATATATATATATATATATATATATTTATAACAAAGAAATAAGTCACCAAATTATAAATTACAATTTACGGCTGAAGCAAGGAGTACATTGATCGGTAATTAAGTATTTTTTACTATGTTATATATATATAATTGATCCTGGCGATTTCTTTATAAGGATATTGTGAGTAATATCCAAAGGGAGTGTAACACGTGTGGATCAAATAAATAATGTATTAACTGTTGAACTTGTAATTTATTTCTTTGTTAATATATATGCTCTGTGATTTAAATCTCAGATAACCAGAAGTATACCAACTGGATTTACCTCTGAAATAGGTCTCGTTATTCTGGATATAAAATAAACCACATTTGAGCTTTAAATAAATACCTGAACGCCCTACTGTTGTTTTATCAACTTATAGAATTATCTCTCTCCTCTCTCTCTCTCTCTCTCTCTCTCTCTCTCTATATATATATATATATATATATATATATATATATATATATATCTTTCTATCTAACTCTCTATCGAGCGAGGAGATGGACTTCAGCTCCTACCTCGACGGCGTACCGCGAATCTCGAGCACGGATGCGGAGAGCTGCGAAAGGTCGATCACAGCGGGAGAAATAGAAAATGCCCTAGGCCGCTGCGAGAAACCCAAATCACCCGGTTTAGATGGTCTGCCATATGAGTTTTACATAGGCATGCCAGACTTGTTCTCTGGCGTCCTTGAAGCGGTCTACTGCAACAGACAGCAGAACCGGTGGATTCCCAGTTCTGTAGGCAAAGGCGTAGTAACGCTGATCAGGAAAGATGAGAACAAGGGGGATGAGATAAGCAATTTCAGGCCCATAACTCTGCTCAACACAGAGTTAAAGATTTTGGCTAAGGTGTTAGCAGCAAGGCTGGCGCTTGTCGTCGAGAACCTGGTAGGGGAAGCTCAAACGTGTACAATCCCGACCAGGTCTATACACGACAACCTCCACCTCATACGATACATCATAGAGAGGGTAGGGTGTAAACTTGGCTTCGGTGGGGCTCTGATCAATTTAGATCAGTCTAAGGCATTTGATAGGGTCGATCATCAATACTTGGAAGCAGTTCTCAAGGCGGCCGGCTTCGGTCCCGTCTTCAGAGGCTGGATCGCTGCCATGCACACCAGCATCTGCTCGGCAGTCAAGGTGAATGGCTACCTATCAGAGCCATTTCAAATCATGCGTTCCATCCGTCAGGGATGCCCTCTCTCCTCCATTCTGTATGTACTGACTCTCGAGCCGTTACTGCGGAAGTTGGAGCTGTTGCAGGCCATCCCGATCGAACCAGGACTGTGGAAAGCAGCGTCGGCTTATGCCGACGACATAACCGTAATGGTGTCGAAAACCTCGGAAATCAGGTTAATCGGCAACCTATTACAGGAATACGAAACGTTGACAGGAGCAAGACTAAACCCAAACAAGTCTGTCGGTTTGCAACTCGGCACATGGAGAGGCAAACCCATGCTTCCGACAGTGTTGGACGCTGGACGGAAGGCCGGTGAAATTGCTCGGGGTCTGGTTCGGTCTAGACCTCCAGGTGGACAAGAACTGGAACGAGGTCACGGCGAAGGTATTTGAACTCACCCAGAAGTGGACTGAGTACAAACTCTACTTCAAAGGTCGAGCGGAGGTGGCGAGCACTTACATAGCGTCCGTCATCTACTACCGCTTCACAGTCGTGCGTTGCCCGCGCGAATACCTTACCAAAATGGAACGCCTACTCTTCAAGCTCCTCTGGAAGAAACAGGCTCCATTGGTGAGGAGATCCATCTGCTGTCAACACCCTTCTAACGGAGGGCTGGGCATGCCGTGGCTGATGATGTGCAAACATGCGCTGAGGCTACGCCATCTCCAGGTATTCCTGACCGGCGAACCGGTGTGGCTGTCGTTTGTGAGACAAGCTCTTCCACAACTCGTCTCACTAACAGAGCTGCAGTCCTGGTTCAAGCGAAGACCGAAAATGGGTGCCTGGCATCTCGAGTGGCTACAGGCGCTCACAGCCCTCTACCAAGCGGAAACGGCAATCAGCGGAGACTCCACTACGACATTCTATAGGGGATTAGTTTAGGATAAGTGCGACGACGTTCTCGGGGAAACTCTAGGCATCGAGGACGAACTGACCTGGCTGTTCGGGAGAACTTTCCGTCCAGGGCCTATGGATAACTTCCAGAGGTCTCTGGCCTGGCAGTGCTACCGAGGAGCTCTACCAGTTCGAGACAAAATCTACAGGCACGGACGCCCTGGCAGAGATCCTGCCAAAAGGACCTGTCCAAGATGCGAGCAGGACATCGAAACCGTTCTGCACGCAATTGTTCAGTGCCCAGGGGTGACCGACCTGTGGAATTATGTCGAACAGCTGCTGTGGGACGCATCCAGTTGTCAGCCGAGTCCATCGTGAGGATCACCCCGCCGTCTTCATTTAAGAATAAAGGAGAGGCGGTTTTCCTCTGTCTGGTGGCTATGGCGAAAGAGGTAATATGGTGGACGAGGTTAAAAGGACTGAGGGCAAACACCTTTCTCTCCGGACAACAACTTATCCTCTTCTTTAAGTATCACTTCATGACGATTTCTCCCGAATGAAACAGTTCTAGTCCTGTAGAAGCCATTTCTATATTAAATATTTACACTCTGCTATGTATTCAATAACTTATTTACTTTGGTTACCCCCGATTGAACCCGGGATAAACTTATATATATATATATATATGTGTGTGTGTGTGTGTGTATGTGTGTGTGTGTGTTAATTGTTTTAAATTAAATGGCACGAGATGTTGGGAGTGCGTAGGAGTGGGTTTCTGAGTGTCTGTGTTAAAAGCTGGATAATAATGGAAGTTGCATAAAACATGGATGGTCAGTCGATAATATCTATATTTAGATTCGGAACACAGAGTGGTCAGCCTGTCCAGGACATTAGCTAGACAGTTATAGTCATGTTTATCAACTGACCGACTACCAACTGGAAATCGGCCAGTATTAGTTGTAATAATTATATATTTGTTTACTATTCAGTCATAGAGGAAACGGCAATGTTCAAGATACTTTTCAGGGCACAGTTGAAGGAAAGAGAAGAAGCGACAGACAAAAAGAAAAAAACCTGGCCTGACAACAGCAAGGAATGGGAAGGTCACAACACCACGACCTATCTGAGCATGATATAGGATAGGGACCAGTAGCGATTGCTGACTGCAAAAATATCTTGAGTGGCACCCCAACGATTGACTGCGCAGGAACTTAATTTATGACTGTATGGCCTTATTTGGTAGGCAGATTTGATGGGCATTTTTAGCATGTCAAGTGAACTCGTAAAAGGAAGGCCCGTCTATTCGATAATAATAATTGTTTCTACTTTAGGCACAAGGCCTGCAATTACCTCAGTGTATTACTGGTGCTTTATTTTATCGATCCAGTAAGGATGAAAGGCAAAGTTAACCTCAGCGGGATTTGAACTCAGACCGTAAAGGGCCCTAACTCTGTGCTACAAAGCATGGTGTCTGACGCTCTACCGCGATGCTGCCAATCCAACGCTCTTCTATGAAAATAATAAAAGGTTTTCCACGTCTGAACAAACCCATAAATACATGAATATGTAGTAGGAATTTGTGATGTTCATATTTCTCCCAGACGCTTTCACTCCACAAGTAAATTGCACTTGCTTCGATACAGAATCGGTGTTTATATAAATATTTATACAGAGAAATTGATATATCGATCCAGAAAAAGAAACAAAAAATAACAACCGGAAATTTGTAACGAGTAACTGTACAGGTTAATTATATAATAAATTCTCTCTTTTTCTTCATGTCAAATTCTGTAGACCATGCTCAAGGGTAACTAAGATAACTAGCTTGTAAATTATAATCATAACTTGGTAGTATAGTTGGAAATAGTGATCTCCCATTCCACAATAATGTACAACTGGCTTCTCGTAATGCAAGTAGTGGTGTCAAATCGCGTGGCTTATGAATGTTTTTGATCAGATAGTTGGTTGAGTTCAAGAATATCTCCATAATACAGTGGTTACTATATAGTTATGCTACCATAATCCTAAATTTCCCTATTAATTTTGAAGCTTTCAATTCCTTTACTCTCCAGCTTCCATATCTAACTGGAAAGAGCTGAGAATCTTCTCTTTTCTTAATTTCATACACTCCTAAATGTACCATACGTTATCCCATTATAATATTTTGTTATAATTCTATATAAATAGGTGGACCGACCCAAATTACTAGATTAAGGCTAAATAATTAGGCTGATTATAATAATTATTAGTCTATTTTATACAATAACTGTTCTATATTAGTAATGTAACTATCTAACATTAATCGTATTTCTATTAATTAACGTTCAATAAGAGAGCTAACTCATCCCCTCCTTATCTTATGTTATATTTTTTATTTAGTATTTAGACTGTCTAAAATATAATGGTCCAATATTTCCCAAATTTAGCACTTTTAAATGAACCTATTTATAGAGCAAAATCATCATTAAAAATATTCTACAAGGTACACACTTTGTCAAAGAATAATGTTTTTGCTATGCATAAAGATTTTTCATCTCACTGACACTCCTTAACAAATCTGAAAGAACTGATAAGGGTGAATTTTAGATAAAATTTAACAATGACTAATTGAGTAAACATATCACTTCTTTTGTTACTAATGCTATTGAACCATCTAACTACCACATTAGTATTGTTTCATGAAGAAGGCTGTTAACTCTCCTAATATTGAGATTTATATTGTTTAAAATACGGTTAATGGATGCTCTAATTTCATTACAGTATTATCAGAATTAATTAATCAGTACTTTGAATTAGAAAGTAAGTTGTTTATTATGGTTCTTTAAGGTTACGTAAGTTTCACACTTGGCTAAATAATCAGCCAAATTATCTAACCTTAATATAGTAGATATGCTCTTAGCTTTGTTATTAATATCTTAACACGCACGCAAATGAGATTTTCTGTAAGTTTAAGTGATATTGAATAGAAGTTTAACATAGGTGTCATTAACTAATTCATCCAAATATTTAGTTGTATCGAAGTATGTATATTTTTGATGTGAAATCGTGTGCTGAAACAAATATTACTATACATTTGGAGGATAATGCAGCCAATTAAAACACGCATTTGTTGGTTTTTCACTTAAGTTTTATTAATTACGTAATTATCAAAATTCAACAAGATTTTACTCGATTTCCTGATATTTTAAATGTGGGAATTTAGTTTATGTTTGAAAACATTGTTATACCTAATATATCATATTTCGCAAGCTCTGCTGCAAAACATTTAGGAACTTTAATACGTAGGTGGTAATTATTATTGCTTCTTATGTCGAAATTGTTAGGATTTGATGAATCGATTGGAAAATTATGGATGACACAGAAAGTAGAAAGATAAATATATAAATAGATAGATACACGCACACACACACACACACACACACACACACACACACACACACACACACACACACACATATATATATATATATATATATATATATATATATGTATGTATGTATGTATGTATGTATGTATGTGGTTATATATATGTATGAGAGGTGAGAGAGAGAGAGAGAGAGAGAGAGAGAGCAGGAAAAATAGAGAGAAAGAGCCAAAAGAAAAAAAGAGAAAGAAACAAAGAAATGAAATGGGATTAACTTTGTTTGTTATTCTTCTAGAGTCGATAGAAATAATTGTTTCTACTTTGGGCACAAGGCCAGCAATTTCCAGTCTATTACTGGTACTTTATTTTATCGACCCCATAAGGATGAAAGGCAAAGTTAACCTCGGCGGGATTTGTACTCTGAATGGCAAGGGCTGTAACTCTATGCGCCTAAGCATGGCGTCCGACGCTCTACCGATACTGCCAATCCACCGCCCTTGAGTCGATAGAAATAATATCAGTCTAGAGTAGACGACTAACAAAGTGGGTAGAACGTCGGATAGGATACCTTGCGTTATTTGTTCTCGTTCTTTGTGTTCTGAGTTGAACTCCCGTCCTAGCCAATTTGAGTTGTAGACTTTATCGGTTACCAGATTTAACAACACTATTTGGGTGCTGAGTAACTTTAGAAGACTCATCTATTTCGCAAGCATTTAGACCACGTCTCCGGTTTGTGGGTATGCTCCTATCCCCTTCTTCCGTCCCTATCGCCAGTTTTAGAGGTTTCTGAAAAGGGCCATGGTCACTACCTTTCTTTTGGCAATACTACAAAAGAAGACAGCATTGGAGATATTAATATAGGTATTTGTTTAGTAATTATAGTTTTTTTTTCGCTGAAAATGTGTTTATTGAACCTCCGTTGTTTCCGATGATGAATAATCTAGTTTACACGATTAATGGGACAGGCTGCTTGTGAAATTAGCGTGAAAATGGCTGAGAATTCCACTAACGGATCTACTGTTATTGTATTCTTCATGTAGTTTTCGGGGAAATTTATCTTAACATTAGGTTGGTCCTTTGAATTAAAGGCACAACTCATTTTTGCCAGCTGAGTTGGCTAGAGCATTGTGAAATACAATTTCATGTTCAAAATCACAGAGCACCACTAGGTTCGCCACTTGAACTCTTGACTGCACGATCCAGAGCCAAACACCCTAACCACGAAACTTACACGTCTCTCTGAAATTAGACTCTATTCGTGACACAAGGATTCACTGGTCAAACCAAACATATATGTCTTGTCTATTTTCAAACATTATTCGTGGCTGTTGGTTTCTTTCTTTATTCATGGTATTACGTGGGTGTTTAATTTTTTCTACTTTTCTATTTATATCCGATATGTATTGTCCTCTGCTAAACTCTTATCTTTTCTCATCAGTAGCCAGACGTGAAAGAGGTGAACCGTTTGCTAAGTTATCGTAATACAGAACTCAAAATAAACATCGTTCCCCCATACACAAACACAACCAACGTCACATTACCCCAAATAAGGATGTGGTCATATGTATTGATTTCCCTACGTTAAAAATATAAATATTATTATTATTGTTGTTGTTGTTGTTGTTGTTGTTGTTGTTGTTGTTGTTGTTGTTGTTGTTGTCGGTGTTATTATTATTGATATTGGTGCTGCATTTTTGTTTATTTATTTACTTATTCTTACTAGAATCAAATATTTGTTATCTTATATATTTGGTGTTAGACGTTAGATACGGTTAGTGAATTCAAAATCTGTGCAAGTTGGCCGTGCGTCAAATGTCTAGCTTAGCAAAGATGGTCGCGTTTTCCGCTACAATACATATTATATATCTATTGAGAACTGCTGTTTTCGTCTTAATTTCATTTCGCTCTTAATAAAAACGTAACAATACATAGAAATATCCAATAACGTCCTTTTGCTCCTAACCTCTACGTATACTATCATTTTGTGTTTTTACCCGCTATACATTGTCTCTCCTTTATTATATATATATATATATATATATATATATATATATATATATATATATATATATATATATATATATATGAAAACAGGGAGAAAAAGACGATTATTAGGAAGAAAAATATTTGTTTTTCCCTTTTTATTTATTTCCCTCTTTTTTTCTTTGTGTGAAGTGTTAAGGTATTAGTTGATTTATTTATTAATTAACAATGGCATTTATTTATTGATTTATATATTTAATAATTGTCTATTACCGGTTTTAGCATTTTTATGCATTATCAAATGAAAATAATATGTATTGGTGTAGAAATTGCAGAAGATCGCGTTAAGAGTGAAAGCAGCGATTCTTTGCTTAAACTTTAAACTTTAATCTGTTATTTTCATAAATATTTGCTCTATGGTTTTATATATTTTTATATATATATTATCCTTATCGAGCGCTCTTCGGATTTTAGTTTTCGCATTTATTATTATTACTATATATATATATATATATATATATATATATATATATATATATATATATATATATAGTATTGAAGTTTCCGTTGAAAATTGAAAAAGTCATAGGAGTGAAAAGTGCTCTATGTAAGTGCCAGAGGTAAATATACATTAGATACATTATATATATATATATATATATATATATATAGTCCCCCACCCCTACTCACAAGCGTGAAACTAATACTAATATCATTTGTACTGCCTCTTAGTTTTTCTGCTTTGTTCTCTGTTTATTTATTAAACTATATATATATATATATATATATATATATATATATATATATATATATATATATATATATATATATATATATATATATATATATATATATATATATATATATATATATATATATTAAAATAACAGTTTGAATTTAGTCTACGACTACTGCTATACCATTTACGTGGTTTTGTCTTTGCGTGCTATTGTTCTCCACGCTCCACATATGATGTATTATCTTCATTTTTTTCCTTCATTGCCAGAGAACGTCTCTATGCACCACCTAAGAGAACATTAGTCTACGACCTCTATTATACCATAAACGTGGTTCTGTCTTTACGCGTAATTGTTTTTCACCGCTCCTATTAATGACGTATTATATTCGTTTTTTCCCGTTCTTAGCCAGCGAACGTTTCAACGAACCAAAGTATCGCCTTCCTGTCTTCCTCCGATTGCAACGTTTTTTGAAATATCCAGTTCTGCGTTTACAGATTGACTTTGTTAGTTTCAGAAGATCCCGTTAAGGGTGAAAGCACCGATTCTTTGCTTAAACTTTAATCTGTTATTTTAATATATATATATATATATATATATATATATATATATATATATATATATATATATATATATTAGAATTAGCGGCTCTGAAATAGCGATATATATATGAATGTAAATATAGTGTATTTTGTAATACACTCTATGCTTAATTAAAAGCATTTTTCGAAGACCTTACGCTATTGTTTAGAGTAGTGACAGTCTCACTTACTTTACAACAGGTGGAGTACTTGGCTTTGATAAGTACCAATCAGTACGAAACATAGCTCTGTCAGCTTTATCTCTCCTGTTTGCTGAAAATTTAAAGTAAGTGAGACTGTCACTACTCTAAAACAATAGCGTAAGGTGTTCGAAATGCTTTTAATTAAGCATACAGTGTATTGCAAAATACAGTATATATATATATATATATATATATATATATATATATATATATTTATTTATTTATTAATATAACAGATTAAAGTTTAAGCAAAGAATCGCTGCTTTCACCCTTAACGGGATCTTCTGAAACTAACAAAGTCAATCTGTAAACGCAGAACTGGATATTTCAAAAAACGTTGCAACCGGAGGAAGACAGGAAGACGATACTTTGGTTCATGGTGACGTTCGCTGGCAAAGAACGGGAAAAAACGAATAATACGTCGGTGAAAAACAATTACGTGCAAGGACAGAACCCCAAATTTGTCCTGCTTGTTGTCTGCTTTTCGTGGATTATCGAAATAAAAGGCACTCCAACGCAACCTTTTAATGAACGCGTCTGTTTTCTGTATCAGGAGTTTTAGGTATGTTTTCCTGCTTGGTACGGGTATGTTCTTTGTAGAAATATTCAGATGTTGTTTCTGCATGATGAATATAAGTCAGTAGAGTGCTCAAGGTTGCGTTGGCGTGCCTTTTATTTCGATAATCCACGAAAAGCAGACAACAAGCAGGACAAATTTGGGGTTCTGTCCTTGCACGTAATTGTTTTTCACCGACGTATTATTCGTTTTTTCCCATTCTTTGCCAGCGAACGTCACCATGAACCAAAGTATCGTCTTCCTGTCTTCCTCCGGTTGCAACGTTTTTTGAAATATCCAGTTCTGCGTTTACAGATTGACTTTGTTAGTTTCAGAAGATCCCGTTAAGGGTGAAAGCAGCGATTCTTTGCTTAAACTTTAATCTGTTATTTTAATAAATATTCGCTCTTCGGTTCTTATATATTTGATATATATTTTCCTTATCGAGCCCTCTCTGGATTTTAGTCTTCAATTTTATTATTATTACTATATATATATAAATGGTGGATTAGCGGATTTGTTCGGCTCTCCATCGTAATGTTGGGATTTCGATTCACGGTGGGGCGATATTTCTTTGTGCAAGACACTTTATTTCCCGCTTCACTAGTCCTCTCGGTTGTCAAAAATGACTTTTTCACTAGTGATTCAAATAGCCAGCTTGACACACTATGAATAACATTGAACCTCCATGAGAACTGTATAAAGGTGCACGTGTCTATGGAAGCTACTTGCACGTTAATTTCACGAGCAGGCTGTTCCGTTGATCAAATCAACTGAAATACTTTTGCTGAAACCGACGAAGGTCCAGTACATAAAAGAGATTTTTTATGATACACTTAAATTTAAATGAAGGATTTATACATGCGAAGTTATGAGGTGGAAACGTGGTAACCAGTTACAGGAACTAAACCATGTATGTGTTGCATACCAACAACCACGTATACAACTACAATAAAGCATGACACATTTTCAAAGTCACTCAGTGTATATAAATGCTTTACTGAATTTGCTGTTCCTGCCAATCACTGGTATGTAGAGCAGTCACTGAACCACCAGTAGATAGCTCAATCACAAATATATATATATATATATATATATATATATATATATATATATATATATATATATATATATATATATAGTGAAAAATGGAACGGGAACAAAACAGAGAGGCAGTACAAACAAAGGTTTATTAATATAATGCATATATATGTAATGAATGGTTTCCCTCCTCTCTCTCATCTCTGTATATATATATATATATATGTGTATATTACCCACTCCCCACTAACGCACTAACCTCGTCCCCATCTCACCAACTGCCCACTTGCACCTTTCTCTCTCCCTTCACCTCCCTTTACTATCACCACTAGCCTGTACCCTAGGACTTTTACCATCCACACATCCACAAACCAACATCCATACAGAAACATAGACACACACAGACACTTGCACCATTTGCGCACCTTACACGAACGCATATCACCTATAGACACACCACGCATTCCTTTCTTTTAACCACACACACGCACGCGCATATCTACACATATACTCATATCACCGCCGGATTTGACGCGTTTTCATCCCATCCGGCCACCTCTACACACACACACATACACACACACATACACACCAACACCCATACAGGGACTATACACGCACAGACATATATTCCACCCCAAAACCTACATTCATATACACTCGTTTCCTCCCAGACTCTCATACTGACACCCACACATATCTACACATACACACACACCTTCCGCCATCCCCACCCGGACTCAGATTTTCTATATATAGTAGAAAAAAAACGAATCATTTTTGTATACATATAAAAGATATTTATTTTGTATCAACTTGTTACGCGAGTTTCGCAGAGGTTTGACTCAAAGTCACCCATAACACTATCAATTCACTGTACCACCTATATATATATATATTCATACACAGATAAGTTTGCATTAAGACATATCAAAACTTAGAACTAGAGACAATCTACACTGAAAGTAAGACTACATAATTCGTTGAGTATCTTATTAAATTTAATTTAAAAAAATTTAATCAAATTTTTTATTAAATTTAATAAGATACTCAACGAATTGTGTAGTCTCACTTTCAGTGTAGATTGTCTCTAGTTCTAAGTTTTTATATGTCTTAATGCACACTTATGTGTGTATGAGTATATTTCAATCATTTTCTTATAATGATTAAGGCTCGATTTTATTCTCTGAATTCTATATTGAGCTGTTTTTAGAGACAAGTCATATGTTTGATTTTGTATCATTCATGACACCCTGCGCCAAAGCCACGTTAACCAGAGGAAAGTTGCTGAAAAGTTCAGACATTAATCTTGATCGGGGGAATGTGATAAGAGAACTTGAGCAAGAGGAAAGTTACAAATATCTAGGTGTTTGTGAAGGAGACGGAATCAAGCACTCTACAATGAGGGAAATGATAAGGAAGAAATGTTACCGCAGAGTAAGAGCAATCTTAAGAACGGAATTGAATGCAAGGAATAGGATCGATGCCATAAACACGCTTGCCATACCAGTAGTAACCTACAGTTACAATGTCATCAACTGGTCAAGCACAGAGATCCGTAGGCTCGATACAAAAATTAGAAAATTCCTAACCATGCACAGAATACATCACCCTAAGGCAGATACAGATATAATATATATCCCTAGGAAAGAAGGAGGGCGTGGGTTAATCCAGTTAGATATTGCGTTGAAAACTGCAACAATTGGATTATCCTACACTAGCATTAAAGCCCGGCGTTCCTCGGGGTCACTAAGTTACCAAAGTTAGGTTGCACCACCTATTTTATGGCAGCACTTTTTTGTCTGCCAGGCACTGGGTGAATGAATTGCAGACCTGGAAGCATGAGCTGCGCCAGCAGTGACAATTGTAGTTTCACCTATGGATATTATCTCTGTGCAAAAAAGTGTTGAAATTTATTGTTTCACAGTACTTGCGCAACACGCGCGTAGACGATGCCAGCCGAAAAACAGAGCTGCGATGGAGTTGTTCTGCAGGGTTGTCTGTGTGTTTTCTAAATTTAAGACAGTAGGGAGTGGTGTGATATGGGCGAGAGTTAGCTGCTGTTTCTAGCAGGTTTAGTGACCTCATAGAAGATATGTTTTCTAAATTTAAGACAGTAGGGAGGGGTGTGATATGGGGGAGAGTTAGCTGCTGTTTCTAGCAGGTTTAGTAACCTCATAGAGGATATGTGTTTTCTAAATTTAAGACAGTAGGGAGTGGTGTGAACGGACAGTATCACCATCAAGCTTGGAAAAAGAAAGTAGCAGAAAGTATGAAGTTGTATAGATTTTGAATGGTAGTAGAAAGATTTCAGCAGTTTAAATGAGAGAGAAAAATCGTAAAATATTGAGTTTTATCTATTTTTTGCGTAATTGTGGGTGAAATTGAAAAAATTATCTGCGTCAAGACGCAATCGAAGCTATTTCGAATACTGAATTGTAAATTTCAATTGAAGAAATTCTATATCGTAGATTTCTATAACGAAGGAGTATGACCACACACTGAGCTTTATAGATTATGATATTTAAGGGAATCACATGATTGGATGATCAAACTCGTTTTGAAACACGAAAGCATCAAAAGATCATACTCCATTACCAAAGATACAGCAATGAACTACAAATTTCAGAAGTTCCATTTACTGCTGAAATGAAAAACACAGAAAAAGCAAGCAAAGCAGGTAAAAGTAACTGCAAAAAAAGAACTGCTACAGAAACTGACTAAGAAATGGCAAGAAAAGCCTCTGAACAGAAAAAAAAAACAGAAATAGCTGACAATCCTGATGTTGACAAAACTTTAACCCATCAGTTGTTGGCATCCTCTGGACTGAAATCGGAGACTGAAGGACTGATTATTTCAGCACAAGATCAGTGTCTGCCAACAAAAAATTACCAGGCCAACATAATAAAAAATGGATGCAACCCATTATCCCCTGTATGTAAAAAACAACCAGAGACCATTGATCATATAATTTCAATGTGCAGTCCTATAGCTCCAACCGAATACCTAAACAGGCATGACAGAGCTGCACAATACTATCATTGGTTAATGTGTAAGCATTTTGACCTGCCCCATCAAAATAATTGGTGGGAGCATCAACCACCCCCCGTACTTGAAAAAGATCACATCTCAATCTTATGGAACTTTAGCATCCAAACAGACCGAAAAATAGATGCAAATAGACCTGATATAATACTGAAGGACTTTAAAAAGAGGGTATGCTTGCTAATTGATATGTCCGTTCCAATAGACAAGAATATATCTATAAAAACATTTGAAAAAGGACCTGGAGATAGAAATTGGAAAAATGTGGAAATTGAGAACTAAAACAATACCAGTGGTCGTAGATGCTCTAGGAATGATACCTAAGGGGTCTAATGATTACTTATCGCAAATCCCAGGTAACTCGCGTATAGAAGAAATACAAAAGATAGTACTAATGGGAACTGCCCATATACTAAGGAAGATTCTGTCAATATAAGTACATCACAAGTCTAAACAGCTAAAGATGCATGTGTGTGTATGTATCTTCTTTCTTGAACATGACGGACCTTGTTGTCTCTTGAGGTCACTGGTTGTGATTTGGTGATAACTCGTATGAACATAAAGCAAGATAAATGCAACTGTAATAATAATAATAATAATAATAATAATAATAATAATAATATATATATATATATATATATATATATATTCAATTGAAGAAAGTTGGTTGATTAAAAATTAAAAATCTGCTGGCAATCAGAAGTGAAGCACTCAACGATTTTTGTTCACCCGGAGTTTTAGTATAGTAATTAAGAGAGACGGTTTTATTCGTACATCTCTATTTTATTCGTTATAGGTATTTCGAAGATGTAAGGTAGTTATATAATGAACCTCTTACAGGTTCTTTTCAGACAGTATATATATGTGTACTGGTCGGCGAGGTGAATAACACGTCCGACTGGTAGCATATCAATGGAAAATTACATCTCGTTCCTATGTTTGTTTGAAGAGAACGTGTGAAGGGGTTATTATATAACTACCTTTGGTTAACTTTGCCTTTCATCCTTACGGGGTCGATAAAATAAAGTATCAGTAATGCACTGTGTAATTGCTGGCCTTGTGCCAAAAGTAGAAACGATTATTTAACTACCTGACATCGTCGAAATACGTATAAGGAATGAAATAAAGATGTATGAATAAAACCATCTCCCTTATTTACTATATATATATATATATATATATATATATATATATATATATATATATATATATATATATATATATATATATATATATATAGAGAGAGAGAGAGAGAGAGAGATAACATGAAGCATCGGGAGATATGTAATAAGTGCTAAGAAGTTCAGGAAGCCGATACAATGCGGTGGGATTATATAAAGGTGGAATTGGGGTAAAAGATGACAAACAAAACCAAACAAAATAATATTTTTTATCCAATATATTTTATCATGATATTATAAGGTAAATACCTTCTTTTCAAATGAAAAAAACAAAAAAAAGTAATAATAATAAATTGATGCGACCTGTTTCAAGGGATCTTTCCTATGTGCATGTGTGGAGCAGTCATAAGAACAACTCTGATCCGTTTTGTGCTCAAACAGTAAGGTGTAAGATGTTTTTAATACCAATTATTATTTATATTCGTATTTCTTATGTAAAAAATTAATTTTGCATGAAATTCAAAGGGTCAGTCTTATCACACAGTGTATCGCGCTGAATCCTCTTGAGAACTACATTAAGGGTACATATTTCTAAGGAATGTTCAGCCACTTGTACGTTAATTTCAGAAGCAAGCTGTTCCGTTGATCAAACAATCAGAACACTTATCCACGGAACCGACGGGGGTCCATAAATATTTTGATATTGCGTTCCATTTAAAGTGTAATTTTGGTTTGAAAATCTCTTTGAAAATACTGTATGGCGAGGCAACTTGGATATTCAGATGTGATGCATAGTAAGCTGATGGGATAATCCTCTATAGAAATTAGTATTTGGAAGGCATGGGGAAATTTGTGTCAATATAATCCATATAGGAGATGTCAGAATATTTGTTCTAAAGAAGTTTGCAGCTTCAACAATGTATAATGGACTTTGGGAGAAAGAAATTATTTATACTGTACGATGGCAAATGGCGGGGATGTGTATTCTTTGTAAGAATTGAAGATTAAGGGATATATTACTTATGGTGTGTGAATCTGTGTACGCATATATGCGCGTGTTTATATATTTCAAAAAAGAGTGTGACCGAAAAGGAGGAAATAAATTCGGTTTGATTCATGATATGAATTTGATTCATGCTCTGTATAAACCATACAAACTGAAACATTCGAATGGAGGATATAGCTATTACTACTACTACTACTACTACTACTACTACTAGTAATAGTTACTGTTACTGTTAATGCTACTACTATTACTACTATTGCTACTTGTAATTTATATCCATCCACCCATGAGGTCTGAACTTCTGATGACATGCCCAAACTAGAAACCAGGTGAATGCCAAGCGAACTCCTAAACCACCCAATATTGCCTACGCCTTTATGTGTATTATTTAAATTTGTATTGTCTCATAATCTTGACAAAAGCGGCGAATTAGCAGAATAATTAGAAAGTCGGACTGAATGCTTGGCATTGTGTTCTGGCTCTCTGCACTCAAAGTTCAAATTCCGTCGAAGTCAACCTCACCGATCATCCTTTCAAGATCGATAAATAATGTACTAGAGCAGTGGTGAGATCGATTCTTCCTCTATATATCATCTTTCTCTCTCTCTCTCTCACTCTCTTTATTTCTCCCCCCTCTCTCTCTTTCTCACTCTCTTTATTTCTCCCCTCTCTCTCTCTCTCTCTCTCTCTCTCTCTCTCTCTCTCTTTCTTTCTTTCTCTTCCCCCCCCTCTCTCTCTCTCTTCTTTTCTCTCTCTCATTTTCTTCTTGCTCTTGAGGAAATCGGCTTCTTTCAAACACGATGAAAGAAGAGCTCCGCCAAGTTTATTGCCCAATACACACTGTATGTCATAATGGAGCCCCTATGACCCCCCAGGAGTTCAAAGCCATACACACACCTGCACGCACACAAACACACATGTATGTATGTATGTAGTCTTGATATGGTCAGGCACATTTCGTCACATAAACTGCCATATGAAGTAATTCCTACAGTCGACTCTCTACTTCTGTACACAAGTAGAAGACGCGGCTGTTGATTTATTCATAGAAATATAATTGATTTCCGATAAATATCTCGTTATTCAAAAAAATTTCCATTAATTCAAGTGCTGCTGTTTTGTGTTTGAGTTTGCGTGTTTCTATTGTTTTCGTTGTTTTCATTTTTTGAACGCCTAGAAAAGTCTTTAATGGGAAATGTAAAAATCTTATGTAAATCGAGTGGGTGGAGGATGTTCAGAAAGCTGTATATATATATATATATATATATATATATATATATATATATATATATATATATATATATACTGTATATATATATATACATGCATATATATATATATATATATATATATATATAAACGCGTGTTAACATATTCTTGTTTAGCACCAAATTAGCCCTGATTGAAAAGACGTATGATCAAAGGCATTCCAGGCGTGAGCATGACGCGCTTATATATATATATATATATGTGTGTGTGTGTGTGTGTGTGTATTATTAGCACAGATTAAAAATGTAAACAAACAATTTCTGCTTTCACCCTAACGCAGGAACTTTCGAAAGTGAAAAATATATCAATCCCTAGACACGGATATAAATATTTCACAACAATTGCTAGTAAATATCGCATTTAAGTATAGAAAGATTTAAAGGTGTCGCGTGAATATTATCAATGTAGTTACAGCAATAAGTTCGCAGACAAAATAAAATAGATGTAATTATATCATTTACGGAAGTAGTTAGATCTAATGCGCGCAAAGTAAAAATCCATTTTGCTTTTTCAATAATCGGAATACTTGAAAATTTCTCACTTTCATTTATAGAAAATTATATTAATCGAGCTTGTAAATTTATTAATAATGCTAATAATGCTTTCTTTATTGGCCTGAATATATAGGACAATACAATAGACAGGGGCAGTGGGGGTTTTACAAAAAACATCGAGTAGAAATATGAACAAAAACAATACCAATTAACAAAAGAAATACAACAATGAAAATTCCCCAATTGGAGGAGAACTACCCAGGGGCGACTCAGGTAACCCACAATTTCCTGAACCACCCGACGCTTCGAGAGTATCCCTCTCCTCCTCAAATCAACCAGCCTACATGCGCATGCTCAGTGTAGGCGCATTCACACGGGCCACTCATGCCACATCCACCCACCTTTTAGCAAATGTACTTTCTTCTATCACTTTTTTTCCAAATGAAACTTGAAAAAGTTGATGATGGGTTGAATGAATAGAAAAGTGTCTGTCTTCAGTCCTTTCAATCTGGTCCACCACACAACCTCCAGACAGGAAAACTGCTTCCCCTTACATGCCAAAAGAAGGTGTTAAAACAACACACTTACACGAGCTCACCACCACCACCACCAAGAAGAAGAAGAAGAAGAAGAAGAAGAAGAAGAAGAAGAAGAAGAAGAAGAAGAAGAATACATGCAAAGGGATGTAACAGGAAATGTTAAGATTTTGAAGTGAATACATGCATACATACATACATACATACATACATACATACATACATACATACATACATACATACATAGATACATACATATATGGTGGCTGCCAACTCGTTTTCGAGTACGGCCACTACTTTATATCCATATAGGAGAACCCCTACCGATGCGCTGAACGAGTGTGACTTTTTAGTCCAGCCAGCGACTTGAAAACTCTGGTACAAACACTACACTTGTGACAAATATTGACACATAGTGCTGGGCCCATGGTACCATGTGACGACAAGTGCAGAGAGATCTCCAGATATAAAGCAATGCCTGTGCCGTGAAGCTACTATAGTGAGCAAAGGCACTGCACAAAGCCAGTCCCACTCTCTTAACCAAGATGATATTTATCAAAAAGAAGAACAAGTCAACATCATTGGATACCATCAGAGTTGCAGGTGTTATATCAGAGTTTTCCTTCTCCTAGAATTCTGCCTTGACAAAGGCTAAAGGGTCATCTCTCCCGGTGATTTTGGATGGCCATTGACTCTTAAGAGCTCCTTTGCCCTTTGACAGGTCTTGTTTTTAGTCCTGCAGGATGTCCAAAGTCACCCTCCTCACCAAGAAACCTTGGTGGGGTTGCCAGTTTAGTCGCCAACGACCCGACCATGGGTCAGGTTGTACTGGGATACATGTTACCAGTAGCACCAACTGGTGACCTGACATATATATATACATACATACATACATGCAGGCAAAACACCTAGATGTGATAACAAGTGCAGACTCTGCAGAACTATCATCGAGGATATCACCCATGTCATCAGCAGCTGCCCAAAGATGTCATCGCGGTACTATCTACCTATGAGGCATGATGTAGTGCCCAAAATACTGTACAATGCAGTTCGTAAAAAAGATAGCCCCGATAATAAATACATTAAAGCTACAGCAATGTGGAAGACATCCATGTACATAATATGAAAGAGTACTGGTGGAATGTTCCAGTAAAAACCCCAATAAAATGCAGGCATAACAGACCAGATATTATGATATGGGACAGGGAGAAGAAACCATGCACAGTAGTGGAAATTAGCTGCCCAGCAGATGCCAATATAATATCAAAGATTAGTGAAAAGGAGAATATTTATGCAGAACTGATGAGAAATCTGCACATACTCCACCCTGATTACACCTTCAGATTTATGCCTCTGAGTATTGGGGCACTGGGGTATGTTAGTAACTGCCTCAATACAAATCTTGAGAAGCTGGGCTTCACAGGAACAGAAAGAACACAACTAGTTAGGAAATTACAAGTACAATCCATTAATGGAACAGTAAAATTATGTAAAACATTCCAAAAATTTTGCATCTAATAACTGCATATACACATGTACAGATACAAAGCATATACACATGCACACATACAACTCAAGACATACACATCTACACATACAATAACATCCATATCTACACATGCATACATACCTACATACCTACCTAGTTGATGTTGTGTAAATTCCAATGAGAGAGTCTTGTGTCTATGTTAGAAACCGACTCTCTCTCTATTGGTAAAACTTTGTGAAATTATAAAACCAGAACATACCTACATACATACATACATACATACATACATACATACATACATACATACATACATACATACATACATACATACATACATGGTGGCTGCCAACTCGTTTTCGAGTACGGTCACTACTTTATATCCATGTAGGAGAACCCCTACCGATGCGCTGAACGAGTGTGACTTTTTAGTCCAGCCAGCGACTTGAAAACTCTGGTACAAACACTACACTTGTTACAATTATTGACACATAGTGCTGGGCCCATGGTACCATGTGATGACAAGTGCAGAGAGATCTCCAGATATAAAGCAATGCCTGTGCCGTGAAGCTTTTATAGTGAGCAAAGGCACTGCACAAAGCCATACATACATACATACATACATACATACATACATACATACATACATACATACATACATACATACATACATACATACATACAGAAGTAGCAAGATTGATTCCTTACTAAAAGAATGTGTGTACAAGTGTGTGTGCAAGCGCACGTGTGTACATGTTTGTATGTGTGAGTGTGCGTGAATATTCACGAAGAAGAAGAATGCTGTAAAGTGGATTTTTGAGTCAAGGAAAAAAAACAGAAAATGTAGAAAAATGGAATTACTTAAAGTATGAAAATGCAAGAAAGTCCATGTAATACCAATAATAATTGGGGCTTTGGGGACAGCAGAAAAAACCTTAATACTGAGATGTGCCGAGCACCTGAGGTCGAGGGATTTACCTTGGTGCTCGAATGGCAAAACCGCTAGAAACATCAAAATAGCGAGAAAACTCCAAATAATGATAATAGAGATAGTAATATGTAAGCTAAATATTTCAGAAATAAAGAGTAATGGTACGGTATCCCTTGTACTAATTCAACTGAGAAGTGTATGATTAATCATAATAGAGAATGTGCATTAACATCTTTAAGGATAATTAATGTAAGAAAAGCTTAGGCCTCTTCTATATTATATGGTAGATTATACCATATAAGGCATCTAGTTCTATGTTTCCTAAGTCGATGCTCGTATTTAATCTATTCTACATTTTCTAGAAATTTACTCAGAACCTGAACTTTATTATAGTATTTGAAATGATCGTTAAAGATCTGCTGGTTAGTTGATAAACGGGAAAGCCTCAGTGAGACATTTCTAATCCCGAGGTTAGTTATGCTGGTTGGGTGGTTGCAAGATTTATTAATGTAATTTAAAGTTTCATTGTGTTTTCTATATGGTATTACAGACCATTCGACATATTAGAGTTAGATCAAGAAAATTCATCACGGATAGGTTTGCATCGATTTTTACAGAGGTGTTGAAACCTTTAAAAAAGCGATAAGCTCCTTCTGAAACGTATCAAGGGATCTGCGCCTAGTCATAGTCAGAATACCATTATCAAAGTACAGACCCTCCATTTACATGGGGGAATTCTTCCTTAATAGAGAATAGTAAGAATAGATGAATAAGGTTTGTGACCTCTCTCGAATCGTTTGCATCCAATGGTCACCTCAAAGGTTATTTGTTGTCCTTAATAAAATAGAATTATTAAAGTTTATATAGTTTTACGAGCGTTTAAAATGACATCAACTTCGAAATCCTTGATCTCAGTATTTGTTTTGGCAAAATTAATTGCCTAAGAAGTAGCAGTAAGGTAAGAGAAGAATAATAGTTATTGATGTGAAATTGAATAAAACGGCAATATTCCTTACTTAAACTAATCAATCACTCCTTCAGAGTAAAATGAGGAGTAACAGAATTCAGAGGCTTTGTCCAGTCCAGGAGATTTAATTTTGAAGTAATCTTATGACCTGCGTCATCAATAACGCTTACCAAATTCCGGTCGGTTTTCAGGTAAAATTTGGTCAGATCAATCGGGGGTAAGAATGCTTCTTGACCTGATATAGATTACCGGTTTTATCGGAATGGACATGCAAAGCTTTACAATACATTATAAGATAGATCCTTTTGTTTAAATGCTGTTGGGAGGGATTGCTTCCCCTAAAAATATAAGTATTTCAAACATTTACAATCAAATATCCCTTTTAAATATAGAAAGTTATAACGGGTTCACATGATAATGTCAAATGAGGTTACAGCAATGGGCTTGCAGATAGAATTTTAAAAAGTGGTAATTACGAGGTAAAAAACGAAAGCTGTACAAACTAATGAAATTAGGAACTGACTCAGGAACAAGTTCAAGCAGTACTCAAGAACAAGCCTTGAACACAAATTCGATCAGAGATATTTATAGAATAATAGATTTAGATTTTGTGGAGAGCATGTTGAGAAGGCCTTGCATATAGTTGGAAGGTGTAATATGTTGGCATAGAAAGAGTATATAAGAAGGCCTGAAAAGTTTGCCTTAACTTTCACTGCAGGAAACACGGCATACAAACTACTGACAAAAGGTATCAACATATATCAGTTGAAGTTATCGAAAACAAAGGCACTACAGTTTCGGTATTTACAGTTGATACCGTTCATTCCAGTGCACATGGATGATTCTATGAAAACAGTTACAGACAAAGACATGACAATTTAGGTCTTCCGGCCAATTAAAAGTGAAAAAGTATCCCAAGTTCATCAATTGACAAAGGGGTAGAAAGGTGCGCGAGGGCTTAGCCTATTGAGAAATAATATAGAAAGGAGAGAAACAGGAAAGAATAATATGAACTGCAGTCCAACGTGTTGACAAAGAAGAATGGCACTCAAGTGTGGAAAAGATAAGAAGAGAGAATAGGGAAAGACAGATCGGGCGAAGTGACGACTATTATATGATAGTTTAAAAGTCTTCAGAACATGAATTCAAAATAGAGGGGGGGGGGGCTGGCGAGATGGGACATTAAAATCACTAATCGGACAAGAAGAACAATATCATAACAAAGCACAAATCCTAATATCAATCTAAACACACACACACACACACACACATATATATATATATATATATATATATATATATATATATATATATATATATATATATATGTAAAAACATTAATAATTGTTTCTACTTTAGGCACAAGGCTAGCAATTCACAGTACATTACTGGTACTTTATTTTATCGAGCCCGTAAGGATGAAAGGCAAAGTTAACCTCGGCGGGATTAATAATGCTCCGAGGACCTCAAACTTAAGTTTGGAAGAAACAATTGTCAGCGATTAAATATTTTAAACATAACTTTGATACTTGTGTAATCTCTCTCTCTCTCTCTATATATATATATATATATATATATATATATATATATATATATATAGCGAGAGAGAGAGAGAGAGAGAGAGAGAGAGAGAAGATAGATAGATAGATATGTTTCTTTATTTGCCACAATATATATATATATATATATATATATATATATATATATATATATATATATATATATATATATATATATATATATAGACAGATAGATAGATAGATAGATAGATAGATAGATAGATAGATAGATAGATAGATAGATAGATAGATAGATAATGTTTCTTTTATTTGCCACTAGGGCATCAAAAGTGGGACAAGTACAAAGGGGGGAGTTTACACAAAAAGGCGTCCTCAATAAGGAGGAGGCAATAACAAAATATAAAAATAAAATAAGATATAACAAAAAATAAAATTTATAACAAAATCCTCAATAGAGAGGAGGCGCCTTGGGGGGTCGCACACACCCCCGAAAAAAGTGTGCAACACTTCTCCTCAGGAGTACAGAGAAGGGGTGCTCCCTTGGTCTTTCATCTTCCTCACCTATAGTCTGATGTAGAGTGAAGGCCCATTCACACGGGCCATTCTCGCCACTTTCACCCATCTTTCATAGAAACGGCTGGGGTGCAGCACCTCTCTCTCCATCCTGATCCTTCTTCCGAAATGATAACGGAAGAAACGGACCAGTTGTTGGCCAGAGAGAAAGGTGCCTGACCTCAGTCCTTTCAGACGCGTCCACCATACAACCTCTTTCGCCATGGCTATTACGCACAGAAACACCGCCTCTGCTTCATCTTTGAAGGGGGGAGGCGGCTTGATCATTACAATAGACTCGGTGGTCAACCGGATCGGTCCCACCCTTGACAGCAGTTGTTCGACATAGCCCCACAGATCGGCTACGCCCGAGCAGTGTACCAATGCGTGTGCAACGGTTTCCTCGTCGCACACGCATCTGGGACAGATCTTTTTGGCGGGGTCCCTACCCGGGCGCCCGTGTCTGTAGAGCCTTTCTCGAACGGGTAAAGCCCCTCGGTAGCACTGCCAGGCCAGGGACTTCTGGAAGTTGTCCATAGGTCCCGGGCTGAATGTCCTACCGAACAGGCTGGCCAGTTCGTCCTCCTCCATGTCTAGGGCTTCTCCGAGGGCGTCGTCGCACCTGCTGCGTACCAGCCCTCTATAGAATGTTGCGGTGGAGTCTCCACTGATAACCGGATCCGCCTGCCAGAGGGCGGTGAGCGCCTGGGCACACTCAGTGTGCCAGGCGCCCAGTTTTCTCGGTCTTTGCTTGACCCAGGATTGCAGCTCGGTGAGTGAGACGAGTCTGGGAAAGGTTCGTCTCACAAACGAGGCCCACACCGGTTGTCCGGTGAGGAATACGTAGAGGTGCCGTAGCCTTAATGCGTGTTTGCGCATCATTAGCCACGGCATCCCCAGCCCTCCTTTCGAAGGGTGTTGACAGCAGATGGATCTCCTCACCATAGGAGCCCGCCTAGGGCAATCACCGTAATTTAGTGAATATATGTTTAATAATAATTAAGGAAAATATGAAAATATGGAAAAACGAAATATAGATGATTCAAGACTCTTTACATAGAATGCTGTAGCCAAAAAAGTATTGAATTAAAAATATTACTATGCATGTTGTCGCTGTCAATTCTATCTATATATGTATCCATGTGTGTGTGTGTATATATATATATAAAGTGTGGTAAGAAACCAGGTGGAGCATAAGGCACCAGAGTACTCGATACTTAGGGTAGTAGAGTGGGTAATAGGAAAAGAGTCAGGACCCCGACGGCTGAGCTCCGGCCGTTTCGACAGCTAGATCCGAACTGTTCGAAACAGCCGGAGCTCAGCCATCGGGGTTCTGACTCTTTTCCGATATATATATATACACACACACACAGACACACACACACACACACATATATATATATATATATATATTTATATATATATATACATATATGTATATATATATACATACATATATCAGGCTAGAAATTTCTTTAGTCTAAAATACGGTGAAAGCTTATAATTTCTAATTTCAAACTCGCGCACCGTTTCAAAAAACATACTTACATGTTTACATTTATAATATATATATATATGTGACACCATGGTTACCTAAAACTCTAAGCGAAACCATGTTATACACTACTATGTCATACTCGATACTGAGTGACGGCTGTAGTTTAATTATTTATGTATACATATATGAATGAAGAGAAGTAATGTGTATTTCAGTTTCAGTGAAACATGAAATTATATTCGTGCATACATTTATGCATACATTATGTGAAATTAATTGCAGAAATCCGTAAGTTTGCGTGCGCATGTGGTCACTCGCACACGCACACACAGACACCATTATATATATATATATATATATATATATATATATATATAAAGAGAAAGAGAGAGACCGATAGATAACTCATTATGGAGGAAATGTACACACTCACATACACACACACACACACACACACACACACATATATATATATATATATATATTTGTATATATATATATAAGTGACTACATACAGACGCAATCGTTCAGTGTTTCGTACCGATATAACGGACTATTAATTTCATATAATGTATTCAGAAATATATGGACGAATCTAATTTCATGTTTGACTGAAACTGTAATAGACTTTAATCCTCCTCACACATATATGTATAATATTTATACATAAATAATTAAACTAGATAATACGATATCGAGTTTGACTTGTTAGTATGTATTGTGATTTCGTTGAGAGTTTTAGATAACCATCGAGTCCTGAAGGATGACGACCTCTCGGCCGCCACCCCATTGATCCATCACAGCATCCAGCCTGTGTCCGCTTGAAGGAAAGAGACTGGCATCAGAGTGAATGAGAGGCATTTGAACTCAGAACGCCAAGACCCCGAAACAAATTTCCAAAGTTCTAATGACTCTGCCAAATCGACTTCTTTATGTTTGCATACATGCATACCTATAACACACACATGCACACACACACATTCACACTCACTCTCACACACACACGGACACACACACACACTCAAACACACACTCACACACAAACACACACTCACACACAAACATACACACACACACACGAATATACTGGTGGGTTAGTTCGGATCTAGATGTCGAAACGGCCGAAGCTCAGCCGTCGGGGTCCAGACTCTTTTCATATAATATATATATATATTTAATATAGAAAAGCTTCTACAGGACTAGAACTGTTTCATTCGTGAGAAATCATCGGGAAGCTTTATACTCTGCTTTGTATTGAGTACCTTCTTACTGTGGTTACCCCCGATTGAACCTGGGATAAACGTATATATATTTATATATATGCCAATTCGCCACGTATATATATATATATATATATATATATATACACACATTATATATACATATATAAACATCTGAATTGCGGTCTGAATTCAAATTCAGCCGAAGTCAATAAAAAAGTCCTAATCCAATACTCGTGTCATTTATTCCTATATACCTCTTTCGCACTTCTCTCCATCGCCCTTTCTCCTCTGAAAGAAATATGCTATGTTCAGACCCAAAGAGTTGAAAACTGACAAAAATAAAGTGAGATTCTGATGATGGCCTGAATAACAAGAAGAAAAAACAGTAAATGAAAGAGAAATAGTGAAAGATATAGAGGGGGGGAGTGTGTGTGTAAGAGCGAGAGAGATAGTGTATGTGTGTGTGTGTGCGTGTGTGACTCTGTATGTGTGCGTGTGCGTGTGATAAGTGACTGAGTGAAAGCGGAGAACAAAGATTCAGATATTGATAAGTCTGTTTGAGACTGAAGTTTTGACTGATCTGTTATGTTTGATATGGATACACAATAAAACATCGACACACACGTGAGAGAGAGAGAGAAAGAGAAAAAAAGAAAGGAAGAAAGAAGAAAGAAAGAAAAAAGAAAGAAAGAAAGAAAGAAAGAAAGAAAGAAAGAAAGAAAGAAAGAAAGAAAGGAAAAAAGAGAGGAAGGTAGAAAGAAAGGAAAAAAGAGAGGCAGAGAATGAGATTCGGAATAAGTTGCACACATGCAAACATTTACACCGAAACGTCCATTCATCCTTCTATCCGCGAGCCCTGCTCTCCGTTTGACGGGGCATTTAAACTTGGTGGGAGGTTCATTACTCTCTACATCTGGACAAAACCGATTTCTTCCAATGAGAGAGAGAGAGAGAGAGAGAGAGAGAGAGAGAGGTGGGGAAGTATTGGTATTTTATTTATCGACCTCGAAATGAATAAAGCCGAAGATGGCTTCAGTGAAATGTGAACTCAGTGTACAGAGAGTTGACATGAATACTACGAACCAGTCTATTCGCCGTTATAATAACTCTGCTAACACTGCCACATATAAAACCGATAGGCATGTGTGCACACGAATACACATACAAAAGGCACACACAGGCACACACTGAAATGCATTTGAACAGAAGTCTACAGAAAATGTATCAAATCTGATCATCCTATGCATAGATTTAATTAACATTAATTAGCTTTGTGCGAATCAACTAAAAGTTCATTAATTTTCTAGTTATAAATTCCCTTACTACTTCCGATTCGTAAATAACCGACCATTCCGACGATGCGATAGAGCAAACTTAATATGATGAGGACTGCGTGTTAGCTGGCGACTAGCCGAATATAATGGGCTTATAGCAAGTAGTCTTGATAGATCTCGGATAACATATCTATTTTCAAAGGAATTGTTAAAGAACAATAAACATTGGTGTCACCCTTTCTCTCTCTCTCTATATATATATACAGTATATATATATATATATATATATATATATATATATATATATATATATATATATATATAGGAAAATGTTCAAGACCCCGACTGCAGAGCTCAAGCCGTTGCGACGGCTATTTCTGAGTCCAGAAATAGCAGTCGAAACGGCTTGAGCTCTGCCGTCGGGGTCTTGAACATTTTCCTATTACCCACCTACTACCCTACGTATTGAGTACTCTGGTGCCTTATGGTCTATCTGGTTCCTGACCACACTTCCTTCGTTATATATATATATATATATTAATAAAAGGAATTCCAACTTTGTCTGATTTACTCGTTTTATTTACAATCCTTTAAAATTTATAATGGTATTAGAATGAACTAGTATGGTAGAATATTAAATGTTAAGTGTTAATTGAACAAGTACTTTCATGCTTTCGCAATCTTCAGGTTCATAATGTGTGGTGACAGTCAAGTTTGCAATGTTCATCATATATATATATATATATATATATATATATATATATATATATATATATATATATATATATATATGTATGTGTATATATATATATATACATATATATATATGTATGTGTGTATATATATATATAGTTTACTTGGTGAGGAGGGTGATTTTGGACACCCTGCGGGACAAAAAACAAAACCTGACAAAGGGTTGGATGCGTCTTTCGTCTTCTCGTCAATTATTCGCCAGATCTTATGTTCACTTGTATCACTGACTTGATTTTTCACCCTTTACGTTGCCTTACCATTCTTGTTTATTTACATGTCTCTCTTTCTCCACCCAATTCTTTTTATCCCAATAACTTTATTTGGTTATTGCTCGTGCTGGCCTGAGGTATATGATCTTTAATGTGAAGAAATACCTATAATGGCCAGAAGTTCACTGATGATGGATAGTTCTGGTTTCTTACTCTATTTTGTAATTCATATATATATATATATATATATATATATATATATATATATATATATATATATTATATATATATATATATATATATATATATATATATATATTATATATATATATATAGGAACGAGTAAAACCCCGACGGCTGAGCTCAAGCCGTTTCGACGGCTAATTCTGGTCCAGAATTAGCCGTCGAAACGGCTTGAGCTCAGCCGTCGGGGTCTTACTCGTTCCTATTACCCACTCTACTACCCTAAGCATTGAGTACTTTGGTGCGTTATGGTCCACCTGGTTCCTTACCACATTTCTTCCGTTATATATATATATATATATATATATATATATATATATATATATATATATATATGTATATATATATATATATATATATATATATATATATGTATATATATATATATATATATATATATATATATATATATATATATATATATATATATATATATATATATATATATATATATATATATATTATATATATACAATATTAAATAAATGGAAACTATATTTATAAAACCATATTTATTTCATTATATATATTTCAGGGATATCATATTAACAATATGCTATGCCTTCCTCAGACAAAATACAATATAAACAGTTTTATAGATAAATAGATTTGACATACCGTAACAACATCGACTTGTATTTGAAAAGTTGAATTGGCAGTGAAAAAATTGTACACAGGGAGAAAGAAAGAGAGAAAAAAGGAAAGAAAGACAGAAAACGAAGAAAAAGAAGAAAAAAGAAGAAATGCATGGAACAAAATAGAGAGATGGAAAGATAGATAAAGAGAAGAACTTCATGTAAATAAACAGAGAGATATATATATAGAGAGAGAGAGAGGAAATAGAGACAGATATATATATATATAGAAAACTAGGTAGTGGGACGTCCGTTGAGTAAACGTATCAATGATACATTTATTTATTTATTTATTTAGCTCTAGTATTAATGTAAGGGAGATATATGTGGTTAGGAGAGAAACCAGCTGTTATATAGAGAGAAAAATTAAAAATAACCAGACATAGGCGAGGCATAAAAACCCTATGTTTTAATGTAGAGGTATTAGTATGTATAAAAACCAGCCACTATATTGTAAATATCAGTATTCCTGAATGAGACATGTATCCATAATGTGTGAAAAGTAATGATCTTATGTTTAGTTTTTTTTTAAAATTCATATGTTTATGTGATAACTACAAACATCTATGTGAATTTACATGATCAACTCTGCAAACCCTAGGTTCACGGAAAACATTCTCAATGTGCTATAAAAATTTAAGTATACATATATGTGTATATATATACACACAAATATATATAGAGTCAATATTACTACTATTCCTGTCTTTACTCTACCAGATTATCTATCAAGCAGAAATAGAGAGCAGATTTCAATATACTAATAAAAATATATATATCAGAAACAAAAACCAAAAAATAACAATAATAATAATAATGATAAGTAATAATAAAATAGAAAACTAAAAAATATTATGAAAGAATATTACATATTAAAAATATTACATATTAAAAATATTAAAAATAAAAATATTAGAAAATACTACAATAATAAAAATAAACCACAAAGATCAACCCTTCAAAATTAATTGACAATATATTGCCAAGTTCATTATAAGCATCAGAGTCGAAAAACAGATAAAGTCAAAAATTATTTATCAAATCGCATCTAGCAAAGATCATTTCAAAAAGTTTAGGATGCCCATTTGGTCTACATGTGTTCTTATATTTAATATAGAAGTTTATCTAGTGTAACGTTTATTCGAAATATTTGGAGCATCAACTTTTAGGGTAGCTTAATTTTTCATGAAGAATGTTTAAATAAAAATAAAAATAAAATAAAAAGAATAAAAAGAAGAAATCAAAGATTTATCGGCTAGTTTCCCATATAATTATAAATCAAACTAAATATACTACATTTTAAATTTAAATTTATATTTAAACGTTGAGTTTAATCTATGTTTGCAGCAACTGAATAAATTTGTCCGTAGATTAAGGGAATTTTTAGATTTTAGTATAAAGAATATCTCCTCTGCGCAGAGGTCACATGTCTCAGAGGATGAATTAAAAGGAATCCCTCTTGAGACTGTATTCCAAGCCGTCGAATATCTAACGTTATCTAGCTTAAGTTGCCAGAGTACGCCTGATAGTGCCGTTGAAGATTTTTTGCTTGGATCTGTGAAAGAATTCTTGTGGTTATTATAGCGAAGTTTAAATTCCGTCGATGTGGAACCGACGTAGTTAAAAGAATTAGAGTCAGTTTTAACATTACAATTGTATACTATATTTTTAACTAAGCAGTTGTTATTTAACGGACATTTAGATCTATCTCTACAGTTACATTTGTTAACTTGTATATTATTTATGCTATTATCACTAGGTTTTAAGTTCCTATTATTTATTCTATTAATATTTTGTGCTAAATTTTTGGTGGATGAGTAGGTTAATTTTATTGTATGTCTATTGAAAATTGAGTGATACCTATGTGTTCTAGGGAAGCGATTATCAAGAGCTTTAAAGAATAGTTTAGCGATGTGGGTTTTAATGTTTAGTGAGAAAGGGGGGGCAAACCAAATTATGTTCCTAGTTCTATTTCTTTTTTGGCCTTTGGAATTATTGTAATGCTTTCTATTATAGTTGTTAAGGTTGTTGCCGTAATTAAAATAGTTATTATTTTGTTTAGTTTATCTATCATTATCTATGTACATAATCTTATCAGCATATCCTGCTCTAGCTAATGCTTCATTGTAGTATTGGGCTTTTTCGTCGAAAATCTTTCTATTCGACGAGATCCTAGAGATACGTTTTTGAACAGAGTTTACTATAGTGTTTTTGACAGATCTGGGGTGGTTAGAGTTAAAGTTGACATAGTTTAAGTTTTCATTCAACTTGTGAAAAGGATAGTGGAGACATGTGTTGAGATTTAATGTTATATCTAGGAAATTGACTATTCTATGGTTGTTCTCAATTTCTATTTTAAGATTAAAGTAATTAAAAAATTGTGTAATTTGTTTACATTTTCTATTTAGTTCAGAGTTATTATTATCAATAAGTAAAAGCATGTCATCTCTATATAAACCTCCGGTAGTACCATGTATTTTCCTATGTAGCGAATTGATTAAAAATAAGCCCACAAGGTCAGTTACCTGAGCTGAGTCGGATGATCCCATAGTAATGTCAAAATTGCTATCTCTATCTGCTCTGGTCCATAGTTGGTCATTAAATTCTATCAAAGTTTTCCTAGCCGATAATATAATATGCATTTCATTGCTAGTTAGGTCAGTATGTTTGAATGCGTAATTTAGTGCCTTATTTAGTAGATTAGGGGTAATAGAAGAATAATAGTTAGCAATATCAAGTTGAATAAACTTATTATTATTGTTATATTTAATTTGCTTAAACCACTCAACAACCTCTCCAGTTCCCTTCCACAAGCTCAGGTTAGATAAACAATCCAAGTTCTTAATTTGCTGTATCACCCTGTCAAGAATGTTTTTGCTTAATTTGCCCAGGTCCGATTTTGATGGTGCGATCAATCTAACTGGCAAGTCATTTTCAAAATTCCTCTTGTGATCTTTCATATTGATCTTCGGTTTCCTGGGCACGAAAGGTTGTGTTCTGTTCTCAATTTCCAACTCGTGCATTATACAAGATGCTTCGACATTCATTTTCTCAAGCTCGGCCTTATCTGCTACCTTGTACTTTTTCCTCAGCTCCTTCAGTATGAGGCCATTATACATGTCTTTCTGCACTCCATAGAGGTTGTTGGTCTTGTCAGATTTCACCAGGATCTTCTCAGTTTTCTCTAAGCTCTCAATATTATCCTTAATGCCTTTCAGATATTCCTGGCCTTTGAAGTTTCTCTTGAATTTGACCCCTTGTATGATAGAAATTATATCGTTTTCAAAGTCAGATAAAAGTTTGTTAGGGGGTGGATTTCTTTTAGATTTGAAAACTTTGTTTAAGTCCGAGACATTTTCATTTATATTAGATTTATCAAAGTGGAATGCTCGCCACCTGATTCTCCTTATAAAAGAGTCAGATTTATCTATTAATTGTTTTATAAAGTCTTTGTTTCTAGGTAGAGGTATGTCTTTTAAAGAGGAAGTAATCTTAAAGAATTCCATTTTTCCAGTTATAATATAAAGCGCTCAACAGTATTGGAGCAAGATACATGGAAAGTTATATTTAAATTGTTGGGTTACAACTAGTAAATATTTATAACTGATATAAAAGCACTCGACAAGTATTTGGAGTATATTTACAATATTACATAAATGGAAACTATATTTATAAAACCATATTTATTTCATTATATATATTTCAGGGATATCATATTAACAATATGCTATGCCTTCCTCAGACAAAATACAATATAAACAGTTTTATAGATAAATAGATTTGACATACCGTAACAACATCGACTTGTATTTGAAAAGTTGAATTGGCAGTGGAAAAATTGTACACAGAGAGAAAGAAAGAGAGAAAAAAGGAAAGAAAGACAGAAAACGAAGAAAAAGAAGAAAAAAGAAGAAATGCATGGAACAAAATAGAGAGATGGAAAGATAGATAAAGAGAAGAACTTCATGTAAAGAAACAGAGAGAGATATATATATATGTAGAGAGAGAGGAAATAGAGATAGATATATATATATATATAGAAAACTAGGTAGTGGGACGTCCGTTGAGTAAACGTATCAATGATACATTTATTTATTTATTTATTTATTTAGCTCTAGTATTAATGTAAGGGAGATATATGTGGTTAGGAGAGAAACCAGCTGTTATATCGAGAGAAAAATTAAAAATAACCAGACATAGGCGAGGCATAAAAACCCTATGTTTTAATGTAGAGGTATTAGTATGTATAAAAACCAGCCACTATATTGTAAATATCAGTATTCCTGAATGAGACATGTATCCATAATGTGTGAAAAGTAATGATCTTATGTTTAGTTTTTTTAAAAAATTCATATGTTTATGTGATAACTACAAACATCTATGTGAATTTACATGATCAACTCTGCAAACCCTAAGTTCATATATATATTATATATATATCTATATATATAAAGGGAAGATGGACATTGTTTGGTGTTCCCAACTTGCATGCTACACCGTTCATCCAATTTTCATGAAACCTCACACATATATAAAACTCAACGCGTAGAGTGGAATAGGCTACTTGAAATTTTCGAAAAATCGATAATCGGGCCCTATGACAGAATGTTTTTCGATTCCAATGAAATTTTATGTGAATTCGAACACAAGAACTCTTAGTTTACATCTGGCGCAATAAAAAAAATTTCATATGCCCATATAAGGACGTGCGTTATTGATTGGACTGTCAGCTGCATGTCTTCCCAGCTGTCTCAGTAAACGACCGACCATTAAAGAGTTTATCTTTTCATATTCCACCTGATTCAAGTGGAAATACAGTATTATCCCTATCTGAAAAGGGAACCAAATTTAATGGTGTCTTTTGTGATGCTAAAAGCTGTGAGTAAATTTTCAAACAGTCTTAAATAATCATGCTTTTTGAAAAAAAAAATTACTAAATAATACGTTGACCAAGTTGTATTGTACACATACAAAGTTGTAAAAAATGTTACTTCCGTACCAATGTTTTCCTTTTTTAAACAAAAGATTCTAAAAAATTACTTAATTTATAATACAGTCTTTTGCACAGGAAGTGAGTAACTTTTCGGGTGTTTAAACGTAAGTTCACCAGGGTTTGTGTCTTCATTATTAGCCCACCTCTAATGGCATTTTTTGTTCTGCTTACGACTAAATGTTATGAGCGTATTTGCAATTAATTGCGCACACGTGCACACCTGCATGCAGATAGACACTGACAGCCAATAAAAAATCGATAACTTGCTTATTAAGATATCGGTCAAAAAGAGAGATTGAATGTACTTTAGAACATTTTTTGAATATATTGTTCTTTTTCGCATTA
>OZ024740.1:141990543-142000543 GCA_964016885.1 Eledone cirrhosa | reverse complement strand
GAAACTATATGTGTAACAAAAGTTGGATAAAGAGACAAAACAATCACACAAAACATGATAATCTCAACAAATGAATACCGTCTAATTCTGTTGAAAATGAAGGACAATACGGAGATATGTACTTTGAATTTAAAGGAAAACGTATGAAAAGCTATGAGTGCAAAAACTTACGTAATTGGAAACAAAAAGCTGGTGTCGGACTAAGATAGGAGAATTAGACCAAACACAAACATACAACATCCTTAGAACGGGTTCAATATATGCAGACGAAAGAAAAGATTAGATTACTGCTTCAGATACAACTAAATGCAAATAATAAGATAATAGGCATAAATTATAGAGCGATCCCAGTATATCCCTTCCCCCTTTTCTCATTACTTAATTTTGTTTCTATTTTTATTTTTCATATTTATCTAATTATCAATCGTTTTTAAGCCAAATTTGTGAGTTTAAATTTATGCTTCCAATAATATATATATATATATATATATATATATATATATATATATATATATATATATATATATATATATATATATATATAGTTTTAATATTCTGAACTGAGCACTAAACAGATTTGGCTAGAAAAACAAAAAAGATAACTGTATTTAGAATTTACAACCCCAAATCAGGTGTAGAAAGATTATAGTTGTCACGAACAAAGGGTGATAGGGGGTTTATGCAACTAGAAGACTATTATAAAATAAATACTAAAGAACTACAAAAATACCTAATGGGAAGTTAATTTAAATAGCCACAGAGGATGAACAATGCAAAAAATTGTTTTCTGCCTTCAAGAAAGCCAACAAATACAAAACAGGTAAATTGACAAATAATTATAAAGAAAATGAAAGAAAGGCAAAAACAACAGAAATATGAAAAGGATAAAAAATAAATTGAAAACAAGTCTGAAGAATGTCATACTGAAACGATTGCAACAAAAACTGCTAAAAATAGAGATGAAGACAATAAAAAATCCCACAAAACTGGCAAAGATGCGCAGGATCAAAAGCCGAGACTGAAGGATTTCTAATTGTAGCACAAAATCAAAGCTTCTCCACCGGAAAACACAGACAGTACATACTGAAGCAGAACACAGTAAATAACTTCAGAATTTAAGGAGCCGAGAAAGAAATAATTATCCATCTTGTCTCAGTTTTAGCAAAGAAAAAGAAAAAGATTATGTCCACAGACATGGTAAATTTGAAGTTTGGAAGCTAGGTCTCAACTTTACACAGATAATGGAGGATTCAAAGCAGAAAACAACATTCTTTGGGAATAACTTTTTATAATTTGTCGTAGCTAAAAATAATCAGTGAGTTTCTGTTCTTAACCCAGAGATTTTGAACCATTTGCTCCTTTTATTCTGATTGTCTAATCTCTCATTTTTTATTGGCTTTGGAGTGGTTTTTCTTTAAATGTCTTTCAAAAATCAGTTCCCAGTCGCTTGCTTCTGGATGTGTTGATAGTTCCAATGTTGTTATGTAGTATTCGTATTACACCTCACACACACATACACTCACGTATATAGATATACGCACACAAACTGAAGACTTACTCGAGTTTCACGAAAGATCGCAAAACATGAAACTACAATATCGCCGAAATCTTCTGTTTAAATAAACATATGAATTCGTTCTACATCGTATATATTAAATATTGTCTTCCAATTTTTTCTTAGAAAAATAAACATACAGACACAGATACACACACATACATACTCCCATATAATATATATATATATATATATATATATATATATATATATATGTGTGTGTGTATATGTATATATATATATATATATATGATTTTATCATTTATTTTGTTTGACCTGTTTAGCTTCACTTGTTTTGTTTGGCTTAGGTTGTTAATGCCTTCTTGACCACTTTTTCAGTTTGTATGGTGTTTTAACATATGTTTAGCTCTGGTTGTTTAACTATTGAGCGCTTGCCAGCATAACTCTGAATTTGCGTTTCGCTTCGCTTTTTCTACCCGCCGAATTTATATATATATATATATATATATATAGAAGTGGTTACACAACAGTTAGTTCACCATACCGAGAACAATTGTTTCACCTTCGCGGATCTTCAGCTCTTTTCCAATATATATATATTGTCAGGACACCGACCGCTGAGCTCCGGCCGTTTCGGCAGCTAGATCTGAACTAACCCAATAGTGTTAGGACGGTAGTAATCTTGCTGAACTTATCAAAGGGTACAGTCCATATACGGGCATGTAATCAAAACATAGCAGTAGTATCATATCAAACAATTCTAAAAATTGTTTTTCTTTTCTGTCATGGGGAGTGGTCAAAGATTTTAGGATGTCGTATACATAGTTAAATTCCATCATAGCGGCGGGTGGGGGTGGGGGTGGCTGAACTTGCTTGTAGAATAAAGGGGAGGGAGTAAGATGACATTCTGACCTGTGGATGCCTGGCCGGTCATGCGTTAAGAGAGAATTCTTTACAGCTATCTCTAAAGGGGGTAAGAATCTATGAGAAACAAGGAATATTGTAGAGTGAATATGAATATGCCAGGTCTAACATTGGCTAAAGAGCAAAGCAAATATAATTTAATACTAATTAAATTACTAATTAATAAAATTTAGTTATTAGTTACTCTAATACACTAGAACGGCACCTCAATGTAGTAATTTATCAATATTTTCTTCCATAATGATACCCCCCCCCCAAAAAAAAATACCTGGCTATGTGTTCGGCCGGTGCTATGTATATTTAACAGGAGTGAAAAGACTTGGAAAATACTAAGGGAGAATGGAAACTGAATATAATAGTGTAGATAAGCAATGATCCGCCTAAGTGTAATTAGAGTGTGTAACTAATGAAGAAAAAAGAAAATAAGAGACTAAAAAAAGAAAAAAATTCTACTCCTACCTAAGTATGCTTGGGGTTTCCTCTATCTTGGTTTGTAAATAGGAAAAAGATACAGCCGAGGTCTACCCACCCGTGTCGTGAGGGGGTTTGAAGGTAAGATATGTCCTATGTATTCTGTGTTTACACGAGGTAACAAGTTCATCCTCATTGTTTAACAGTTGGTCCTTTGCAAACAGCATTTGGATCGTTTCCTCTGAGCATAAATTACACGGATGGCGTCCTCCTGAGTAAGATTTTACCTTGGAAAGTATGCTCCAACTTAGATGGTAGGTAATAGTGTTGTCTTGGAGGCCAGAAAGTGCTGTTGCGTGTCGCCGGGCCGGGTTTCTAAATGTATATTGGTGTTGGTAATACTGGGTCTTAAAATAGCAGGCGGTTAATCCAATGGAGGCCTTGTTGGAATTTTCCGTCCTCACATTGCACTGGTAGACCACGTTATGTTCTCAGCATCTATTGTTGAGGAGAAACGGTGATCTATCCGGACAGTTACACCTCCTAGATTGCTCTCCACTAATATCATTGTTGTTTCTTATATATATATATATATATATATATATATATATATATATGTGTGTGTGTGTGTGTGTGTGTGTGTGTGTGTGTGTGTGTGTATGTGTGTGTATGTGTGTGTGTGTGTGTGTGTGTATATATATATATATATATATATATATATATATATATATATATATTCTCAGCGCTTAAAAACCGAAAATTCAGCTTCGTTCGTACATTGTTTATATACGTAGCCAGATTGAAGTGAAATTTACAGCTACAGTACACAAGTGCATTGCTATAACACGTAACCCAATGCAAATCACAATGTAATAGAATATAATAAAATATTTTCTTATATATATTATAACATGAACCAATACACCTTATAGTATTGTGTAATATAATACTACATCATCTCATATGGAATACTAATAATATACTATATTGTATTGTATAATAGAATATTCAATATGACATAATAGGCATTGATGTTGAGAGTTAAAATGCTTTGTCGACAACTCCTATAGAAATATAATCAAAGCATAGAAAGAAAAAAATCAACAATATATATATGAAAGCACCGTAACTGTTATATAGGTTATATAGACTATCAGTGTTAAAAAAACATTAAAAAACGAAAGTAAAACGAACGCAACATAATAAAACCAACACGATTTCGGAACTAGGTCGATCTTCTCTTTCTTATAAGTGAAAAAAATGTTAATAATAATAATAATAATAATAATAATAATAATAATAATAATAATAATGATGATGATGATGATGATGATGATGATGATGATGATGATGATGATGATGATGACAATAACAGCAATAATGGACATTACAATATAAAGAAATGTTGTGTGATCGACTTACCCTAGTCGGTGCGTAAAAGAAAACGGAAGTTATTGAAAAACAGCCTTACCTCTGAAAGAAGAAAAGAAAGAAACAAAGATTCTATTAGTGAATATAATAGAGAAAATTATAAAACTATGTTTTTTAAATATATATATGTGTATGTGTGTTTACATACATACGCACACATGCATGTGTGTATGTGTGTAGGGTTATAAATAAGAAAGAAAATTTACATTGAATTATATGGAACAACAGTTCAGTTGCCTTTGTTAGTCATTGTTGCTTTTGTTCGAAATACGAAACTAACAGCAATAATATAAATATAAAAAGAGAAGACAAACATGAATTTGCATTGAAATTATACACACGCACATCGAAACATACATAAACACACACACACACACACACACACACACACACACACACATATATATGTATATATACATGCATACATTCATTCGCATACATACATGCATACATGCATACATTCATACACGCATACAGACACGCATACATCTGCATACGTAACCTCACACACATACATACACACCTACATACATGCATGGAAATCTTTCAGAAGAAAGATCAATAAATTGGTTTTTAAAGCCAATTCAGATAAAACTGCAGAAAGACATCATGGCGGCGACAGCTCTTCGTTGATTCAACTCGGTGTCGTCTGCGTTTGATTTGATGCTAATTTTTCGTTTCACAGGAAATGGAGGGCGATAAATTTTTGAGCAAGCGCGCTACATTTAATTTCACCCATGACAGGGTGTTAGCGTTGATAACGTCACATACAACAAAGCCAACAAAGAACACAGAGAGATATATATAGATAGATAGATAGATAGATAGATAGATAGATAGAGAGAGAGAGAGAGAGAGAGAGAGAGAGAGAGAGAGAGAGAGAGAGAGAGAGAGAGAGAGAGAGAGACGCAGAGAGAAAGTTAGAGAGAGAATAATTGAGGGAGAAAGAAAGAAGTAATGGGAAAATTGACAGGAGAAAGGTAAAAAGAGAATGCAAGCTGGAAATAAAGAAAGCCAATAAGGAAGAAAAAGAGAGTGACAGACAGTGAAGGAGTGAGAGAGAAGGAAAGAGGTAATTAGCAGGGGAGATAGAGAGAGAAATGAACGGAGAATGATAAAAAGAGAAAGGAGGTAATAATATACAAAGATGCTGGAAAACGAAGAAGAATTAGAAAGAAAAGGATTAGAGATAATGAAAGAAAGAAATAAAGAAAGAGAGTCAAAGAAAGTCATTTCCAAGTGTATTTAAGTATCTTACAATCTGTGTGTTATGAATAAACTAGAAATAAACCATTGGGGGAAAGTGAGAGGGACAGATGAAGGCGTGCTGTATCAACTTGATGACCGATTATATCGTGTATGTGTGTGTGTCTGTCTATTTATCTCTCTATCTGTCTCTCGATTTATTTATTTATTTATTTATTCATTTATTCATTTATTCATTTATTTGTTTATTTATCATTTGTTTATTTATCATATATTTGTTTATTTATCATAAATTTGTTTATTTATTTAACAATCTAGCTATCTATATCTCTATCACTCACTCTTTCTCTCCCTCACTGTATCTATCTATCTATCTATCTATCTATCTATCTATCTATCTATCTATGTATCTATCTATCTATCCATTTATTTGTTTCTCTATCCACCTATCTATATCTTTATATCTATTTATCTATCTGTTTCACTGCCTATCTATATCTCTGTCTTCCTAGCTATACGTCTATCAGTATCCCTCTCTCTTACTCTCTCCTTCTCTTTCTTTCTTCTCACCATGCCCCTCTCTCTCCCTCTCAATCAGTGTCTTTAGATGCTAGAACACTTTCCTAGCTGATCCACATTCTAGTATTGGAAGTCTGTAGATGACACGTTTAATGTGCAATGACTTTATGTATTGGACATCTGTTGCTTTCGACAAGGTGTTCCAGTTGTTTCATAAACGAAATAGCCTGTTCATGAAATTAACAGGCAAGTGGCTGAGAATTCCAAAGACACGTGTGACATTAAATTAGTTTTAAGGAGATTCAACGTAACACAATGCTGCCCCCTTGAATTACAGGGACAACGTCAAATAAAGTGTCTTGCTCAAGGACTCAATGCACCACCGGGAATCGAACTTTCGACTATAGAATCATTAGCCGAATGCCTTAACCAATAAACCACACACATTTACTATATGTCTATGATACCAATTCCAGTTTGAAATCATTCTACCACTTTCCAATAGTGCAGCATTTTCCACGTGGAATCATAGACGGCGCTATCATTATGGCCAAATAAGCAGTTGCATAAGTTGCAAACTCCAGAGAAGTGCATTACTTGGATCAATAAGAAAATCGCTAAACATCTTTTCCCTATATGGGTGTTATTGAAATAGCCAAAGCGTTAGTGTGGGTCGTATAATGTTATGATCGTTCACACGACTTGACGTGGGTGAGTGTGGACTGTGTAGTAGAAAATGCAAGTTTAGTCATTTTCTTAGGATGTTCAGAGCACAAAATGTCAAAAACTAGGTTAGTCATCCTACCATACTGCCAGTTGAAATTATTTTACTTGGGAAAATGTGGTGCACATTTTAGAGCTAAATACACAGGTCACAGATCTGCAAACAATACATTTATACTACATTATCACCATTTAATAAAATAATAGCATAAACCCACACCCAATAATATAACAACTTGATGTTATTTTATTTCGAAGGAGGCGCGTGACTGTGAGAAGGGGTGCATAACTTGGATACGGAGTCGTATATTGTAGAGCTAGTCTTCAAAGCTAAATACCCAGGGTGTGGCTCTGTTTTGAACACATATCGAATAGAATATAAATTGCTGCATAAAACCTGTTCGAAGTCAAAGTGACTTCACCATTTTGAAATCACACAAAGGTTAAAATTAGTCCCGGAGAACAAATAAAAATAAAGGGCAGGATGACCTGAGACGATTGGATAATCCTCTGCCAGTTTCTGCTAACTAATGTAATTTTAGAAACAGCGAAACAGCAGGATTTGAAATTATGATCCTAGTGTAGATAGATCAATACATTATCCACCCACCCTCCATATTTCTTCTGTCCCCCCTCTCTTTCTCTCTTTCTCTCTCTCTCATTCTATCTATCTATCTCTCTGCCCTTCCCCTCTCTCTCTCTCTCTATCTATAAACCTATCTATCTATCTCTCTTTCTCTCACTTTCTATCTGTTTCTTTCTCGCTAAACTATTTGTTTATTTGTCTGTCAGTCTAATTATCTGTCTCTAATTATGTGTTTGTATAACTTTCTACCAATCCGACTCACTGCCTACCTACTGCCTATCTATCTATCTATCTATTTTGTCCCCTTCTTTTGTGCCCCTGTGGTTAATAAAGAAACATATCTATCTATCTATCTATCTATCTATTATATTAATTTACTTGGAACACTTATGAGTTTCGTTAAATATTGTGATTCATGATGTAATTGGAATTTTTTAAAAAATCTAACACCAAACCAGTTTGATGATTGCAATTTCCAGTCTAATCTCATGCATATTCAATCATAGACGTTAATGATGTTTTTAATTAAATACATAGCCGTGAGGAAGGCGAATTAGAATATTCAAAATATTCATTTAGCTTTCTAATGTTTTCGGAAAAGATATATATAGATGAATATATATATATATATATATATATATATATATATAATTAGAAACACACAGATACATGCGGACACACACATATATACATGAATGCATCCGCACCCAACTGTGAGTTAAGGGTGCCAACTTCACCGATGTTGCTCAATGAATGACTGGGACAGACCAATTCAGTTGAACTAGACTGAACCAGTATCAGAGTTAAAAATACATTATGAAGAGAGAAGAAACATTTAGATATAATTAGTAATAAAATGTATCATACCTAAACTGCTCCTAAATTCCTCGACTACGTAGTTTCGTGGCATGAACAAAAACAATATATCATAAAGATATAGAGTCCTGGCGAGGTCTGCCGACTTATCAAGAGGATACCTCATTTTACTAGTCTCAAGAACGCGTCTACACGACGTGAGAAAGAATCCCAAAAGGCGGAGGGGGAGATAGTCAAGCGATATAACGGTCGAGAAACAGAGCTAAGCCTCTTATAACCCCGAAGAAAATACCACGGAGGCGGAGGGGGTATTTATATCGAAGCCGTAGAAGAGGTGGTGAAGAAGGCGAGAAGTATGAGTAATGGAAGCCTTCCAGCTGTCCCCACACTTCAAAGATTGCTCGACCAGAGGGAGTTATTAACAATATAATTAGAAACACACAGATACATGCGGACACACACATATATACATGAATGCATCCGCACCCAACTGTGAGTTAAGGGTGCCAACTTCACCGATGTTGCTCAATGAATGACTGGGACAGACCAATTCAGTTGAACTAGACTGAACCAGTATCAGAGTTAAAAATACATTATGAAGAGAGAAGAAACATTTAGATATAATTAGTAATAAAATGTATCATACCTAAACTGCTCCTAAATTCCTCGACTACGTAGTTTCGTGGCATAAACAAAAACAATATATCATAAAGATATAGAGTCCTTGCGAGGTCTGCCGACTTATCAAGAGGATACCTCATTTTACTAGTCTCAAGAACGCGTCTACACGACGTGAGAAAGAATCCCAAAAGGCGGAGGGGGAGATAGTCACGCGATATAACGGTCGAGAAACAGAGCTAAGCCTCTTATAACCCCGAAGAAAATACCACGGAGGCGGAGGGGGTATTTATATCGAGGCCGTAGAAGAGGTGATGAAGAAGGCGAGAAGTATGAGTAATGGAAGCCTTCCAGCTGTCCCCACACTTCAAAGATTGCTCGACCAGAGGGAGTTATTAACAATATAATTAGAAACACACAGATACATGCGGACACACACATATATACATAAATACCCCCTCCGCCTCCGTGGTATTTTCTTCGGGGTTATAACTCTGGATTAAAACTAAAGACGAGAGGGCCCAAATTCTCCACTCACACTACGCTAAACCCATGGCCTCCAAATACCTGATACGCAAAAACTCAGCAATGTCGAATAGTGCTAAGTTTAATATTCTGATCGCAGACTTGGTACGAGTGATGAAGAACGTGTTCTGCATGTGCGACCCGACAGAAATGGAAAGACACATCCAACACTTCATCAACCGCATGCAGTTCTCTGGCTACAACCAAAGAGACAGAATTAGAGTATACGAAGGAGCCACGGAGAAGTATAAGACCCTCATAGAACTAGACATGAAAGGAATTTGCCCATTATACAGGAGCAAACATGGAATAGCTTAGATAGGACTAAACATAAGATAGGGAAAGCCACCTCATGATACGACAACCAGAGATACCAGAGTGTCATGTTCGTGGACGATACCCCTGGAGGGAAATTAGCTGACCAGTGTAGAAAGGCCCCGAGAAAGACCCACTTAAAGATTAAAGTGGTAGAAAAGCCAGGAACTACCATAAATCCCTGATCAGCAAAACATACCCTTTTAAGAAAACCCACTGTACTAATAGGAAATGTATTATATGTAAAGTAAACCCCCGGATAAACTGTAAAACTAGAAACGTAGTCTATAGCATAAGAGGTATAGAGGGTACTTGCAGAAACATGACAACAACATACATAGGCGAGACAGCTCGTAGCATAGGAGAAAGGATAGACCAACACTGGGGGGGAACTAAAAGGACGAAAAAAC
>OZ024740.1:141960543-141978043 GCA_964016885.1 Eledone cirrhosa | reverse complement strand
AGTTGTATGTGTGCATGTGTATATGCTTTGCATCTGTACATGTGTATATGCAGTTATTAGATGCAAAATTTTTGGAATGTTTTACATATTTTTACTGTTTCATTAATGGATTGTACTTGTAATTTCCTAACTAGTTGTGTTCTTTCTGTTCCTGTGAAGCCTAGCTTCTCAAGATTTGTATTGAGGCAGTTACTAACATATCCCAGTGCCCCAATAATCACAGGCATACATCTGAAGGTGTAATCAGGGTGGAGTATGTGCAGATTTCTCATCAGTTCTGCATAAATATTCTCCTTTTCACTAATCTTTGATATTATATTGGCATCTGCTGGGCAGCTAATTTCCACTACTGTGCATGCTTTCTTCTCCCTGTCCCATATCATAATATCTGGTCTGTTATGCCTGCATTTTATTGGGGTTTTTACTGGAATATTCCACCAGTACTCTTTCATATTATGTACATGGTTGTCTTCCACATTGCTGTAGCTTTTAATGTGTTTATTATCGGGGCTATCTTTTTTATGAACTGCAATGTACAGTGTTTTGGTCACTACATCATGCCTCATAGGTAGATAGTACCGCAATGACATCTTTGGACAGCTGCTGATGACATGGGTGATATCCTCGATGTTAGTTCTGCAGAGTATGCACTTGTTATCACATCTAGGTGTTTTGCCTGCATCCCTATCTCTTTTGTGAATCAGATATTTCGTGCTAATCTCCTGTTCCTGGATTGCAAAAGCGTATCCTTCAAAGTGGGAGCCAATATAGCGGTTGTTGGTCCAAGATAGACTACTTTCCTTATCTATATTACTCTCACTCTGGAGCTTCCTGGCAACATATCCATGCATGATTTTTTGCTGATAAGCATGCAGTTTTTCATCCATGGATTCACTACGATACTGATGAGCGACATCCCTGGGTGTACGGTTTTGATTGTCACACAGGGAATATCTCTCGAGGAGTTCTTTCCCAACTCTCATGAGCTTATCTGTTTCATGCAGATAGACTTGCTCGAGAAACGGGCTCCTACGCTTCGAGGTTCGTAGATGTTGTCGGAGAGATGCGACATTCAAATGTTGTCTGGACTGATGTTAGGCCTCTGCCTTCCTGCTTACATTTCAAGTAAAGGCAGTCTATATCACTGTTGATGTGGAAGTTTCCGGTGTTGTTTAGTATTTTTCGAGTTCCAACATCAACTGCTCGGATTTCGTCTATCGTCCAATTGAGTATTCCAAACGTTGGTGTTAGGACAGGCACAGCAAACACATTGTGAGCCACTGTTTTGTTTTGCGCAGAGAGTTCCGATGACCAGATCTTTCTTAATCGGGTGTAGCGTTCTTTATTACAGACACCATCATAGGATATGTTCTCATCTATCCCCAGGTATCTGTAGCAGTCCTCATCAGATATCGGTGAAACAGTTAGGCCATTGATGACAATGTTGCTAGATTGGGTTGTTGTTTTTCCCCGCTTTACCGTCATGTATGACCATTTATCTTGGCCAAACTCCATTCCTATATCCTTTGAGAACGTTGTAACCAGGTCAAGATTTTTCTTCATCCCATCCATGTTCTTGGCATAGAGTTTCAAATCGTCCACAAAGAAATTATGGGTTATGTTCGTATTTCTGTCCTCCTGTGAGCCAATGATGTATCTCTCACATTTCTTGAGCAGAAAGGAGAGGGGGTTTAATGAGAAGATGAATAATATCACAGAGAGACTGTTCCCCTGAAATATAACCCTGCAATATTTAATTTTATCAGTGAAAATAGAGTCCTCCCTCTCTGTCTTTAACCTTAGGATAGTAGCCCAAGAAGAAGACAGCCTCTCTATGGTTCTGACAATAATGTCTGGGACTTTAGCAAGTTGGAGGGCCTCTAAAATCCAAGAGTGGGGAACAGAATCGAAAGCTTTCCTGTAGTCCGGCCAGACTGTAGCCATATTCCTCCTAAATTGTCGCACCTCCGACATCGAAGTTTTGTTGATTAGGAGTTGTTCAGCACATCCCCAAACCCCTTTCTTTCCAGCTGCTTGTTCATCTGTGATGATGTTATTATTTTCACAGTGATCTTAGGTTCAGGAAGACGGTATAGATTTTATACATCAGGTTCTGGCATGCAATGGGTCGGTAGGTTTTTGCCAGATGGGTGTCTTTATTCTGGGGACCAGTAATGTTTGTGCTAATGTCAACTATTCTGGTATAAGTGTATGTCCCTTAAGAACTTGTTGGTAGAGGTCGGTAAGATACCTCTGATAGAATATCAGTTTTTTTGTACCAGTAGCCGACAATCATGTCTCTTCCTGGTGTTTTCTTATCTTGGGGTTTTCCTATCACAGTCTCAAGGGTACCCTCACTTATTTCGTATGTTTTTGTTGTAGTGTAGGGGCAATAGTTCTTTTGGATTTCGTTTAGCCACACTGCATCTTGGTTGAAATTCTTCTTTTCACCCCATATTTTGCTCCAAAAGGAATCTATGTCTTTCTTGGATGGGGCCTCAGTGACACTTATTATTTTGCCCTTCATATCTCTATAGACTGATGTTTTATTAATCACTTTTCTCTCATCTACCTTCTTCGGGTATCGGCGTTTTTCGCTAACAGCTCTCAATTCTTGTTTGAAGGTGATCAGCTTATATTGGAGAGTTCTGGTTCTACTGTTACCAAACATCGTCTCTATTTTATTTTTCACTCTTTGTTGGTGAGGAGTGAGGTTTTTTTACGTTTGTTTGCAAGTAAGGAGCATTGTCACATATCCTATGTTTTTTCGTAGGTCAGCAATCTTTTTTTCTATTTTAGTTATATATGATGGTATTTTTGGTGGTGTTCTGTTCTTGTTAATATCTCTGCTATCACCAAGATAATGCTTCACTGTCGTTTCTAAGGCATATAAACAGGCGTTGATTTGCGAAAATGTTGGGGCTTTTATCCGTCGTAAATATTCATCCCCTAATTCGTCAATAACACGTAATATTTCATTATTTGGTTTTTATTAAACATTGTCGTTTTAATACGTTCAGCAAGAGAGATATTTATACATGAGTTAATTTATCTCTGGAAGATTTCGTTGAGGGAAAATTTCAATTGTTTATACTTTTGATTATCATTATCGATAGTATTTTCCACAATAGTCGAGATAGACTCGGATGGTACACGTGGTGTCAAATTTCTTCGATTATTATTATTATTTCTTCGATTATTATTATTATCGATAGTGTTTTCCCCAACATTCGAGGTAGACTTAGATGGTACAGGTGGTGTCAAGTTTCTTACAGGCATAGTTGTTTCAAGTCGCTGTTCGACCTGGCTGCTAGGAAGTCTAGTAGCATGGCGACCTGTAGCACGTGTTGTTGATAACATGTTTGTTGTGAGGGACTTACAATTAATAATATTTATCTTATTTTTACGTTCAACAAACGTCGGTTGTTGGCGTAATTGTTTCGCTGTGAAATAATTTAGCTGTGGATGTATTTCGTCCCAGTGTAGCTTCATTCTGTTCATATAGCCAATGGAGAGATTGTTTTTTGCCATTTTATAACAATTAAATAAATCATCATTAAGTTCGCAACTCCAAGAGAAATGCGATTTATAATTTCAGTTTCTTCTGTAGCTACAACTGAATAAAGTTTGTTTACCTTCCTTGTTATTTGTCTTCGGTATTTCCTTAATTTTGTTGATGTTGTGTTCAGCCATGCCGTTTGTAGCAAATCCTTGTAAAATTAATTATGTATTTAGTCGGATATCTCTACGAATTCGAATAAAAAGTGTCTTCAGAAGATATAGTTAGAAGAATAACCACTTATTCAACATGACTGTAGTTGTGGCATTACTGTCGGAGATAGTATTCATCTTAAATTTAATAAATAGTCTCCCACGCCAAAATATGCGACTGATCGCGTTGACTGTATATGTATGTATGTATGTATGTATGTATGTATGTATGTATGTATGTATGTATGTATGTATTCATGTCAGGTCACCAGTTGGTGCTACTGGTAACATGTATCCCAGTACAACCTGTCTCATGGTCGGGTCATTGGCGACTAAACTGGCAACCCCACCAAGGTTTCTTGGTGAGGAGGGTGACTTTGGACATCCTGCAGGACTAAAAACAAAACCTGTCAAAGGGCAAAGGAGCTCTTAAGAGCCAATGGACATCCAAAATCACCGGGAGAGATGACCCCGTAGCCTTTGTCAAGGCAGAATTCTAGGAGAAGGAAAACTCTGATATAACACCTGCAACCCTGATGGTATCCAATGATGTTGACTTGTTCTTCTTTTTGGTAAATATCATCTTGGTTAAGAGAGTGGGACTGGCTTTGTGCAGTGCCTTTGCTCACTATAAAAGCTTCACGGCACAGGCATTGCTTTATATCTGGAGATCTCTCTGCACTTGTCGTCACATGGTATCATGGGCCCAGCACTATGTGTCAATAATTGTCACAAGTGCAGTGTTTGTACCAGAGTTTTCAAGTCGTTGGCTGGACTAAAAAGTCACACACGTTCAGCGCATCGGTAGGGGTTCTCCTACATGGATATAAAGTAGTGGCCGTACTCGAAAACGAGTTGGCAGCCACCATGTATGTATGTATGTATGTATGTATGTATGTATGTATGTATGGATGTATGTATGTATGTATGGATGGATGGGTGGATGTGTGTGTGTGTGTGTGTGTGTGTGTGTGTGTGTGTGTGTGTGTGTGTGTGTGTTTTACGGAGTCGTGGAAGACCACAACAGCAGTACTCAATGCATATTTAGATATAAAATATATGTAGATATACAGTATAATCCAAACGGAGGGCCGTCTCCGTTTCGGTTGGTCAACAGGTTGGGTCTTCCCAGGGGACCTTCTGTTGGTATTATATCTTATATCCATACCTACTCTGTACCTAAACCTCCATCGAGTACGACACTGATTTGTGGTTTTCCTCATCTTCGAAACGGGAAAACAGAAACTTGTCATGTAAACAGAGATAAACAGGATACATGCGAGGTGATTAATCAGTGAAGCTACGTATGTTTCGTAGAGTGGCAGGACGGCTGATGTTAACAGCGCAAGACTGAGTGCTTAATTGCATGATACAGAGAGGATGACATTGCCTTTAAATTAATTACCTCTTTTCAAACACCAATCAACCTTATCATAGAACAGAAGAAGAGATAATGGCACACAGTAAAGATATACCTATTATGAATGTATGTATTATGTGGGTGTATATATCTATGTACTTGCATATATGTGTATATATAAGCCTTAATTAAGCATATGTACATACCTGTATTCAATGTGTGTGAGCATATATATATATATATATATATATATATATATATATATATATATATATATATATACAGAGATAGGGAGAAGAAAGCGATGATAATTATCACATGAAGTCTGTGGTTAAATAATAGTAAAGTCGGTTGAAAGATGTATGAGAGAAATCCTGTCAAGCAAATCCTCTCCCGCTCAGAATTAGATTCATGGCAAAGAATAATTGACCTTAAAGTATCATGTGTAAACATCAATGTATACAATGTAAAGAGAAGCTGTAGTATCGGGTTATAGAGAACAACGATAAGAGTTAAATGTTACATTCAAAATGTTAGTTGAACCAAAATTGCATGGAAGAGATCATGGAAGAGAAAGCAGGATTTGCTTGCATCTTACGTAGAATAAAGGATACGATGATTGCTAATAGAGCAGCCATATTACTTCGGTTTAATGTGTGTTTAATATGGTTGCTGAGGCAGCGAATTTGTGGAGTCGTTAATACGTCGGATAGAATGCTTTGCGGTGTTAGTTCCAGCTCTCTGAGCTCTGAGATCAAAATCCGATACGATCAACTTAGTATTTGATCTGTTCTAGGTCGATAAAGAAATACTAGTCGAAAACTGGGGCCGATTCCTTCTACATATTTCATTCTCAGATCATCTCTATCACCCTCTAACTCTTTGTCTGGAAGGAATCAGCTGTATACAGATCTTATGAGGGGGTGGGCTTCGCAAGGTTTAAATTCTCAGGACACGTCGTTACGTGTTCATATATACATACAGTGTGGCTGCTGTTGAATTTAATCGCGAGTTTGCTTTGATCGATGAGACCTATGATCAAAGGCGTTCCAGATTTGTCTATCCCGTCTAATTTGACTGTGTTTGGTTGCAGGAAAATATTGTGACCATGTACAGACTCCCTTATAAAGGAAACTATTATTGAAAGACTGGGATGAATTGGATTTGAGCCGCAGACAGAGAAGTTGGCAGAAAACTGTCATTCTGAATTCTACAAGAATCTTTCGAAAGGTCCACAAGGATTGAGGAAACGTAATGTCATTATATCACAAGTGATGATTATATTATATTGATATAATTAACATGTAACTAATTAGTTGCCTGATAAACATGGAGCACATCCTACGCAAGACACATTTAATTCAATAACACAACTCACACGGTATACTTTCAGTACAACATAAACAACATACCCTCTGCAGATACACAGTCAGCGTTCGATAAAACAAGTTAGCTCTCATAGTACATACTCAATACAATCACCACTGAATAAAAAATAACGCACTGGACCGGTGCTACTATTAGGCCAACAAGGCATCTGCTTAAGGCACACACTTCATAAAAGTACATTACTGAATCTTAAAAGGTTAAATTAAATATATAATGATTTCCTGCAAGCAATAAATATTACACAAAATATCTTTCCCATGGAACAATGTTGTGGAAATATACGAAGCGGGAGAGAGGGTCGTGTGGTGTTGTAGCATGCCAGAGAATTTTACATGGGTGAGTATGGTTTGTGTAGTCGAAAATACAGGTTATGTAATTTTTTTAGTGTACTCAGAGCAAGTAGCTACAAAAACTAGGTTCGTTAACTTACCTAACTGTAAGTCAAAATTATTTTATTTGGGAGAATGGGGTGCACATTGTACAGCTTGACAAGGGGTGCTAAATCCCAGATAGGGGCTCTGCAAAAAACGCATCTACCCTCCAGTCATCAGGCAATAAAACAATACAACTCGCACAGTACACACTCTACACTATCATCATTATTACATAAATTATTACATAAAGGGCGGTGGATTGGCAGTATCGGTAGAGGGTCGGACGCCATGCTTTCCAGCATAGTTACGTCCCTTTACGATCTGAGTTCAAATCCCGCCGAGGTTGACTTTGCCTTTCATCCTTACGGGGTCGATAAAAATAAAGTACCAGTAATGCACTGGGTAATTGCTGTCCTTGTGCCTAAAGTAGAAACAATTATTACATAAATCGAAACCCGTTATAATAATAACAACGTTCCCCATGCCACGATAAAATAAAGTACCTATCAAGTAATGGTGTCGATATAATCAACTTACTTTTCCTCCTAAAATTGCTGGCCTTGTGTGTCAATTAAGAAATCATTATTATGAATTTCAGAAACACTTATCTCTCTATTTTACCCTCACCTCTGTCTATGTTCTGTCGGTGCAGATTTGTCTGTGGGGTCTATTGTCTATAAAAAAAGCCATTAATGGACATTACTGAACGTAGAAACATTCCGGAATCTTCTCCAAGATATTTCACCAGCAGTACTTACTAACTTTCTTAATTACTTACTCAGTAGATAAACGGAGTGAAGTATAGGCTGGGGGTAGAGAAGAGGTTGGGGGCGTGGCGAGACATAACGGTCAATATATAACGGTCAATATATAATGATATATTTACCGTTTCGAAAAAGAAACATTCTTCTTCTTCTTCTTCTTCTTCTTCTTCTTCTTCTTCTTCTTCTTCTTCTTCTTCTTCTTCTTCTTCTTCTTCTTCTTCTTCTTCGTTCACTTATTCATGGAAGGGTCTTGGTGGAGATTTCTCAAGCACACCTCTAGCGGATACTGTCAAAGTCAACCGTCTCAAATTGAACCGGCTGGAACCTTAAATGTGACCAGACAAACTCATGGATGTTATCCATACGTCTACGTCTGGGTCCCTCGCCGGTTGATTTTGCCTGTAAAAGATGTCTAGGGATTCTTTCCCTGGATAGTTTAACCACATGCCCGTAATACCCTAGCTGTGATCTTTCAATACATAGTAGCAGCTTTACATGGAGCCGCTACCTAATATCCGAGATCACCTGAAGGGTTACATCGTACTATGTCATCTGCAAATTCCATGCGGTTGATCCTACACCCGCCAATTTCCATACCCCTTCCAACCTCGCTGCGCATGTCAGTCCTGCCAATGAAGATTAAAAACAAGAGAGGTGGTAGTACGCATTCTTTGAGGAATCCGACATCCACATTGAATGGATTCGACTTAGCACCATTTATCCGAACATAAGTACTAGGACATTCGTATAGAGATATCAGGGCATCAAGAAGCTGTCCATCGATTGCATACTCATTCAGAACCTACCATAACAGGTCCCGTGGAATGCGAACACATTCCTTTTCGAGGTCTACGAAACAAGAATACACCTCTTAGCAATACTCTCACAATTTCTCAAAAAGTTGCTTCGCTGTAAAGCAGAAACTGCCGACCAGATTCCACTCCTTTTCAACGGCATCAGTTTGCTCAAGGAGTTCTCTGAATTTGGATGCAATAGGCTCCACATACTTGGTCCTGACTTCTTTATATGCCAGCGCTTCCCACTTCATCCTGTAGGTAGAGCTCAGCATGCAAATTTTGTGAGCTCTCTTGGCTTTAGGTAGTCGCAAATTGCAGGTAACTAGATGGTTATCAGTTGATAGCAAAGCCCATCTCTTGACACGAACATCCAGCACAGAATCGAAGAGACCAGGAGCAATAACAAAATCAATTATTGATCCCTGTCCCCGATTCACCTTATACCATGTGTATTTACGGATGTCTTTGTGCTGGAAGAAGTTGTTAATAATAGACAGGCCATTACTAGAACGGAAGTCTAATAAGGCCTCTTCACTAGTATTTAACTGAGGATTTCTGTTTCTTCCAATCACTCCATTCGATGTCAGGTAATCCGTACTAACATGTGCATTGAAGTCTCCCACTAGGATATGACTCGGCCTTAACTACATATAACACTGCAGTAACTTCGCCAATAAAGAATCTGTATTCGGGTTCTTTGATTGGTGCAAAAACTTTCACCACTGACAGAGAACTTTCTTTCAGTTTAAGCTTCAGGAAGCAAATCCTCCCTCCCAATTAAATCCACTCCATAACACACTCTGACAGCCGGGGGCTTGTGAGTATCCGCATTTTTTCCTATGCAATCTTTTCTGGTACCACACCTCAAAAGTGGAGTTTCTATCCTCCATCCAAATCTACCAATGCCATAGAACTTTGTTTTGGAAACCGCGACTATATCTATCCGGTAGCATCTGGACTCCTCCACAAGTTCCTGCTCATTTAGTAAGGGTTGTAACGTTTCAGTTACCAATTGCTAAGGTTTGTCCCCTTCTAGAGCCTCTCTGGAGTTTTGGGATATGTAAGTTTGTCCTTCCATCCCACGCTTCCCGCGATAGGTCGCAGGTACAGACTGCAATATATATTTCCATGTGGCCTCTCTAGTCCTGCGAATGCTAGACTGTTTAGTAACGACCTTTACTCGATTCGTCGTAGCTACATCATTGGGTTGTGAGAATTTTCTTGGGAGATAACCATTACATCTACTCCAATAGTAATATACCGTTTATTCGTCCGACAGAAGCCCGTTTTTATAGCAACTAATCACCATATCTGGTGGTCGTATCGCTATCCGCCACCTGCGACTCGTTCCATAGCAAAATAGCTTTACCGAGAAAAATAGGAATTCTCATCAAATTAATTTTATCTTGTCCCGCTATGATATACTATGCCACACCATCTAATGTCAGCCACATCATGTCGCACCATGCTAATACCTCATACCTCCTGTCTCACGGTAGTAACTCTGAGATCATTATCGACCACAGTGAGTTCATGCTTTCATAGACAACGACGCAGACTATGGCATTAACAACAGCATCAACAAGAATACTATCGGAATTTCACAATGATTAACTATCTACTGCTCTCTATCTTACATCTTCTCTCCTGAAGACTCGGATTAGTGTTAATACCAATATATAGTGAAAAATTGAGTTTTTATCTATCTGTTCTTATATTTCTCTTCTCACTCTATCTTCTTCACAATGCATACATACATACATACATACAAACATACAAACATACATACACACACACACGCATATATATACATACGTACATACATACACACATACACACACACATACATACATACATACATACATACATACATACATACATAATACATACATACATACATACATACATACATACATACATACATACATACATACATACATACATACATACATACATGCATGCATTCACACATACATACATTCACACACATCTATATAGAGAAAGGAATGTGTGAATGCATGCGTATGTATGGTGTATATATATATATATATATATATATATATATATATATATATATATATATATATATATATATATAAAAACAGGGGTGTTCAATTTTGCAGATACAATATTTGTTTATGGCTCGTACAATCTAGTATGGGAATTCTAAATACTAAGTTAGTAGAATCATATATATAGTTGAAGAAATGACGAGCCAAACACAAGGATGCAAAATCAAAGACTTATTAGGATCCTATTTAGGAAGTAGAGGAGGGTTTGGCGCTTCGGACGGAAGTCTTCGTCAGGAAATACAGAGTTCGGAGAGAAAGAGAGAGGGGGGAGGGAACAGGTAGTCACATCGGAGCTTAGAAAAAGTTTCTAAGATGGTTGAGGGTGGTAGGCAAGTGGTTCGGCATTCGGGAGTAGTGGCGGGGGTGGAGATTCCATGTGTGACAAGGGTGCAGTTGTGTGTGTGCCGATGAGGTGAAATTGGTAGGTATGCATTATTACTTCTGTCTATATTATGGGTGCATACACGTGAATGTCTCTGAGTCTTATATTTGTGTGTACACGTTGGAGGGTGTGTTAATTTTTTTGTTTATTTTTGTTTTCTTTTTGTGCATGCGTGGCCTATCAGGCTGGCTTCTCGCAGAAAGTAATTTGCTTAAAACAAGCAGTCATGAACATTATCAAATACCAAATGAAATATCTTCATGGCGTTTTATACTCTATTGTAAGCAGAAATAACGCATAAAAACTAAATGAGAAAAAAAACGCATATATAAATATTACTGCAATTTAAGTCGAGTGTCCTATGTCTAAGAGGTAGTTTCAGGCACACATCATCGTATCTAATTAAGTATTTATAGGTGTGGGCCAGCAACAGATCATCCTTGAAACTATTAGTAACTTAAACGTTGGCTAACGTCATTAGTTAAATGTATACAATTACATATATGTTTACATATCGAACGCTCATTCTTTTCTAAAACGAAATATATTCAAGTAACTATATATTATTTGTAAATAGTTGCTAAGACTATTGTCTTGTCCTTTGCCTTTTTGTTACAGTCCCGTGTGCAATAAATAGAGCCAGCATATTGACCTTAAAGCATCGAAACAACGTATCTCAAGCGGTCGACTGATGTGATAGGACTACTACTGTGTATATATATATATATGTGTGGGGGGTGCAAGTGTGTGCGCGAGTGTATGCGCGAGTGTGTATGCGTGTATGCGTGAGTGTGTGTGTGTGTGTGTGTGCGTTCACTTCTAGCTACAAGCATAAATTCTTATAAAAGCGAGCATTCAGTCGCCAGGTACTCCTTAGCGTAATGGTTAATGGCCTCGCCTAGCATCTGAGATATATGGAGTTGAGTACATTGCAGCTAACTCTGTTCTCAATTTCACTTTCACAATTAATATGGTCATTAAAAGACAATAACATTAAATACTCCATCTCTTGGAGAAAATTAAGTTATGCTATTCCCTACCGGAACTCTGCAATCTCAGAATTTTGCCATCTTTGCAACGAGGGAATCCTTCACATAATCACCAACCAGGACAATTTAATCAACAAAAAGAATGAATTATTTAGTTCTTGTCATCATAAAATTGGTAAGACTTTCCAGGCAATGTACCAGTTCCAAAAAAAAAACACGGACAAATAACACCTTGAATATATGTAGATTTTCTTAATTGAAGTAAAAATTATAGATATTTATATGTAATAGCATAACCTCATTAAGAGTTTTTTAACCTACGAATTGATTAGGATAATTCACTATTTAATTAGACATTAATTAAGATATATAGATTAGATATGTTGAGGAACTTAAAAAATCGTTGGATGAGAGAGAAGATATTCCCTGTAAGTTAAACATTTTTTTTTTGCATTGTAAAAGAGTTATCTTCCTTTTGTTTACAGTGTCCGTAAATTATATTAGCTTGCAAAAAAATATATATATATAAAATATAGATTAATAAATAATACTTAATATTTTAATAGTACATAGACTATCATTAAACTTAAACTATATATATTAGAATAATTAAGTATTGAAGTAAATATAAATATAATCCTTCATTGAGTGAAATAAAGTTTATGGAGAGTAAATATAACAACATGTAGATTTTAAAAAATAAATGAAAATATTAAAAAAATAACGAAGTTTCACCTAAAGTGGAATTTTGAATTAATTTAGATGATAAATTAACAAAATATATTATATTGGTGTGGATATATATATTTTTAATGCATTTTAATACATATTTAATAGATATTTAATAAACATTAAAGATAAAATGTTTAAATGTTGCATTATAATACTAAATAGAATATATAACAATATCTTACCTTATAATAAAACATTGTCATAATCTAGAATGAATTAAATTAAATTAAATTAATTTAAGCATATAAATTTGTAATGAACTTAAATATCCGATTGCCGTAGGAATTAATCTATGCCTAATAATCTAGATATATTATAAACTTATAATTAATTAAAGCGTAATCCAATACAAGCGGCATTCATTGATAAATAACTTTTGAATTTTCTGTCTAGGATTTGAATACAACGGGTTTTTTAATTCTCTCCTTTTCTTTATCCTTTCCTTTTCCTTCTCTTCTTTTCTTTATTTCCCTTATTTTCTCTCTACATCCTCCCTTTCAACTCCCCTTCTATATTTCTTAGTTGCTTTACGTCTTCTTCTTCTCTAAATTTATCATAATATTTGTTGTATATAAATGTTGAGTGTTGGGGAAATAACTTACTGCCACTACAGGAATTGAAGATTCAAGACCTTAGGGGTATGTCGTATAACCAATCTCTTATATATTTTATCTGATGAAAACGTACTGAAACACCATTGTACCTTGAAATATGTTATAATAAAATATATACTTTGGTTATGATAATATTTCTCATTTATTAATATTTTGAATAATATTATATATATATACACGAAGGATCGATTTCATGACTTCATTAATTACTCATGATATGTATTTCTGTGGTGAAATGGCTACATCATACAATATATATATATATATATATATATATATATATATATATATATATATATATATATACATATATACATATATATATATATATATATATATATATATATATATATATATATATATATAATATATATGTATATATATATATAAGAAAAAGAATGACTTCACTTGTAGTTGATATTCTATGACAATTTTATTTTACAATTTTATAATTTTGCTAAGTACGACTAATTAGTCCTTTGTTAACTTCGGTGGAAAGTTTTCTTAAAATCCTAGTTAACTTTCTGGAGAACTTTCTCGCATTCGTCGGTGGCGATTGTCAAACTGATTTAAAGTTATAATGTGTTGGTGTATATATAAAGAATTTGGGTGCACAATTTGGGGAACATGTACTTTACACCTCATTAACACACTTCCCCAGACAATCTCTATCTGGTCTATACACTCAAGTACTATTCCACCAAGCAAGAGAATAAGGTCAGGCATCTTCTCGATCTTTTCAGGTTTGATGTGGAGGAGTTCCTCGACACTGCTCCCAGACCAGTTTTCCCTCCTTTGTCCGTATCATCTGGAAGATGCTGTCGCTTTCCCCCAGTGACTACGCAGGCTAGGATACACGAGATATCCACCTCTGGTGGGATTCTTCTAGTCCTGAGCTTTACGGTCCTTCTCCCTAGTAAGACGGATTGAGTATAAATTTGTCGGTCCGGCTAAGGACCACTGAGTTTTTTACTGCCAGGGCTTCGCTCTTGAAGAACACTGAAATAGTACCAAATTACCTTGCCCTAGCAATGTACGGCCATATGGTTTTAAGTTATTTTTCAAATACATGTGGGAGGTACTGCTCCTGGCCGTCTGGTTTGTGCCGAAATGCAATTATAATTTAGAGTCTTATTGACAGTTGTTGGGCAGGACGGCAATGCCAACCCAACTCTTGTATAATTTGAGAAATATGGCTGCTCATGCTAAACAAGTGGCTGTATCCAAAATGTCCCAGTTTTACATTTGAGTCGCTTTAGCAGCCATTCTTGCGAATGTTTCGATGTTCACTGCTGTCGTTTGTGTTGTATTCTGTGTTGCTGCTGTTTTTGCCGTTTGTTTCTGTTATATTTTTGTAGTTTTTGTTGTAGAGTTGGTTGTGGTAGGGGTTGTGGGTGTGGTTGTGGTAGTGGTGATGGTGGTGGTGGTAGTGATGTTGTTAGTGTTTGCGTTAGTGTTTTTGTTGTGTTCAGTTTATTCATTGTATGTGTGGGTGGCGATGGTGTTAAAGTTGGGAATTCACTGTAATCATTTGTCAGCGTTGAGTTGTTGTTGTTACCATTGCTGCTGCTGTTGATGTTGCTTCTGTTGCTGTTGTTGTCGTTGTAGTTGTTGTAATTGTTGTAGTTGTTGTTGTTGTTGTTGTCAATATTTTTGCTGTTGCTATTGCTGTCGTTGCCGTTGTACTGCTGCTGAATTTTCGTCGTTGTCGATGTTACTGAGGCTATCACTGATTGTTGGAATTTGGTTGTTTCATTTTGTGGTTAGCCCGCTGTTCAATTCATGGGAGGATTTTTTTTGAGCGCCATGACTGCTTTTTTGTTTAAATAATGGGCGTGTTTGTGAAAAGAAACAAAAATGTAGCTCCTAAGGGCTACAGGTATAGAGAAATTAACCATCTTCCCAAGAAGATTATTGATTTAGCTACAAAACAATTTATAATATTCAAACAAAAATATTTTAAAAAACAATGGACTTGCTCCACCGATGTGTACTAAGTCTGGAGTAACTCAACAACAAAATAATAATGGCTTCTACTTTAGGTACTAGGCCAACAGTTTTGGGGGAAGGAGAAAGTCGACCCTAGTGCATTACTGGTGCTATATTTGATTGTCCATGTAAGGATGAAAGGCAAAGCTAACCTCGGGATTTGAACTCAGAGAAGAAGAAGAAGAAGAAGAAGAAGAAGAAGAAGAAGAAGAAGAAGAAGAAGAAGAAGAAGAAGAAGAAGAAGAAGAAGAAGAAGAAGAAGAAGAAAAGAGGGGAATAGGTGATTAAGAAGAAAGAGAAGAAAAGTGACGGCAGAAATAGCAAGAGCAGCATCACCAGTACTGCTGCTACTGCTGCTGCTACTACTACTACTACTACTACTACTACTACTACTACTACTACTACTACTGCTTCTGCTACTGCTGCTGCTGCTGCTACTACTACTAGCGTATTATTATTAGAAGTAGTAAGAGCAGTAGCAGTAGTAGTAGTAGTAGTAGTAGTAGTAGTAGTAGTAGTAGTAGTAGTAGTAACTTCAGTTTATTGATTTCTACTTAAAGTCCCATTAAATGTCTAACCACATCGCTGTAAGAGACTGTCCAGAATTGCAAATCTAAGGATTCTTGAGAGCATCCCTTCGGCCGATCTTTAAGGAGGTGAGAGAACTATTGTTCCATGGTGTAGCAAGATACTGATAAATATACATACATACATACATACATACATACATACATACATACATACATGCATACACACATACGTATACACACACACACACACACACACACACACACACATATATATATATATATGTGTGTGTGTGTGATATAACATAATATAATATAATATATATTGTATGTGTGATGTGTGTGTGTGGAGTGGGATAGAAAGTGATGAGCAGCAAGAGAGTTTATCGAAGTAATCAGAAAATGAGATTTAACGTAATTATTGCTTCTAATTTAGGCACAAGGCCAGCAGTTTGGGAAGAAGGAAAAGGCGATTATCTCAAACTCAGTACTGTTATTTATTATATCGTCTCCAGAAGGATTATAGGTAAAGTTGAAGATTATGGGCTTCGATCTCGGAACCTAAAGGGCTGCTTTATTGATCCTACCAATCCACCATCTAACATAAAGAGCATATCATTGCCCGCTTCATTCTCCCTAGTTTTCCATTTCCACTGTTCGCCATTTTGTATAGCTCATTGTTCAGTTAAATTTGTCTCTGTTTTATCAAAAGATTTAACACAATGCCTGAACAGCAACAGGAATAATAATTGTTACGACTTAGAATACAAAGAACAATATAACATCAAATACTATGTGTGTGTGTGTGTGTGTGTGTGTGTGTGTGTGTGTGTGTGTGTGTGCGTGTGTGTGTGTGTGTGTGTGTGTGTGTGTGTGTGTGTGTGTGTGTGTGTGTGTGTGTGTGTGTGTGTGTGTGTGTGTGTGTGTGTGTGTGTGTGTGTGTGTGTGCTGGACCAATGTCAGTTCTGATGAGGTGTGTTCAATTTTCTCTAAAAACGGAACAACCTACTCGAGAAATTAACGAGCAAGTGGCTGAGCATTCTAGAGACACGTACAGTCTCAACATAGTTCTCAGGGAGATTCAATCTGACACAGTGTATGATAAGGCTGGCGCTTTGAAATAGAGGTACAAATCATTTTTTCTAACTGAAATGTAGGACCTTGCTCAACGAATTATGATCCAGACACCATAACGTCTAAGCAACGGTCTTCTCCTGCACCCCCAACATTTCAACAATTATAGCTAAACCAATAAATATAGTATAACAGACTATTATATCTCAACCACAAGAGCATCGATAAAATCAACAGGAAATAGAGCAAGCCAATATAAGGATAAAAGAGCATAAAGACCTGAAGAAAACGGCTGGTGTGTCATAGAAGAATAAATAAAACGCTTCAACATATCAGTGAATCTATGAGGTACTGACTGGTAAGTGGGACTAAACACACACATATACGCGCACACAGATACAGCGTTTCCACGAACCAAAGTATCGTCTTCCTGTCTTCCTCCGGTTGCAACGTTTTTTGAAATATCCAGTTCTGCGTTTACAGATTGACTTTGTTAGTTTCAGAAGATCCCGTTAAGGGTGAAAGCAGCGATTCTTTGCTTAAAATTTAATCTGTTATTTTAATAAATATTTGCTCTACGGTTCTTATATATTTGATATATATTTATCCTTATCGAGCCCTCTTTGGATTTTAGTCTTCAAATTTATTATTATTACTATATATATATATATATATATATATAGGAAAAAGTATGACCCCGACGGCAGAGCTCAAGCCGTTTCGACG
>OZ024740.1:141930543-141955543 GCA_964016885.1 Eledone cirrhosa | reverse complement strand
GTGAAAGAATCGTTAACAATATGACCTTCTTGTAATAGAGTAATAAATGATTATATTACAAACTCTTTACACAGATTGAGTACTCTTCGACCTTCAAATATACTTACTATATATGACTTTACCATCTATGTATCTATTTATCTATCTATGTATCTATCTATCTATTTATCTATCTATCTATCTATCTATCTATCTATCTATCTATCTATCTATCTATCTATCTATCTATCTATCTATCTGGGATGGACACACGCGTATAACTTGCTGAGTAAGTTCTGTTTAAATTTCTATAGAAATTCTTGTCTGATAACTTTAATTTTTGTACCATTTTGTAGAGGGACTGCCAGGTCAAACTTTGATCTGGTCAGTCTCTCAAAATATTCTACGCCTTTAGGCGAAATAGTTAAAAAAAAAGTTTTTTCTTGTTGAAAAGTCAATATTTTTTTAAATGGCCGAAGCTTCTTCACCAAAATTCGAAGGAGGAAAGGGGAAGATGAACTTACAGCTTCCCCCTGCCACTGTCACAGTAGCAGAGGTCAAGAAGATAGGTCAGCCAGAGGAAGAATTCTCTCCACCTGTTAACCGACAACTTGACGTTACCATGGCAACAACCCAAAGAACCAACAGCAACAACAACAACAATGCGACGGTAGAAAACAACACCAATAACAATAACAATAACAACAACAAGACCAATAACGGTGACAACAACAACAATGATAACAACAACACCACCAACGACAACAACAACACAAACAAACAAAATTTCTCCTTCGCCGAGACGACAAGGAAAACCCTCGACTATCTGCCAGTAGATATAACAAAAGCGAAGGAGCTACTGGCGGATGCGAAAAAAAATATATAGTGTACGGGGAAAATGGTTCATTCACAATCCATTCCCCCCCGGAACTAAAAAGCCAGAGACTCCTAAACACGGTCATGTTTAGGACAATCTCGAACAAAAGTAAAAAACCAGCTCAACCATCACAGAGCGAGATAGAGCTGGTTTTAAAAGACGTCATGAAGGACATCACCTTCATTCAGAAGGATAGACTCTACGGGAGTCTATCCATTCTCATGAAGGACAGGGACACAGCAGTGAAACTGTCCATCAAACCAATCACATCCACCGCATACACCTTCTACCCTACGTACATGGGTAGAAGAACACAAAAAATAAAAATCCACACCATCCTGCCGATTATGGACATATGGTGGGTTTTGACAGGTTTTCTGGACCTGGAGGATGACATGCTGGTGTCCATGGGAAAGGCATCGGGTGACGCGTTCAGTGGAACGAGCCTCGAACTTGTAGTTCAAATGAGGCCCGAAAGGATCGCCCAGATCCCTGAACGCGTCATACTGGATGATCTAACCTTCATCAACATTACCGTTGAGGGTAGACGGCCCTCGTGTTACCTCTGCGGAACCAGAGGTCACCTGAGGGCTGTCTGTCCCCAACTTAATAAGAAAACCCCAATCCTGCCCACACCACCAACAACTGCACAACCAACACAATCACCACAACAACCACTACAAAAACAACCACCACAGCTCAAACCAAAACAAAACAATGTCCAACCCATCCCCTCCACTCAAAAAACAAAAACAATTTCCAAAACACCCGTACCGCAAACACAACCCGAAAATATACCCCTCCCCTCCAACGCGGAAGATGACCCTAGTTCGTCGTCAGACGAGGAGGAGCACTTCCACACAATCAAAAGAAAAAAAAGAAAACACACCTCAGACACACAAATGAAAAAAACCCCTCCCCAAAACATAACACTGACACCAACACAAAAGAGCTCTCAACAGCAAACAAAAAACACCACACAAAAACAAAAACATGCATACACATACATAAATACAAGAAACAAAAAACTGTTAAACATTGTGTACAACAACAATCTAATAAAAACACAAGGGCCTAACTTCACCCAGGCAGGGGATTTCCCCCACCTCAAAATGATTAAGGCCCCACAGGACACCTATAAAACTTTAAAAAACAATTTTAAAGAGGACGTGGGTCCCCCCTGCGTCGGGCCCATTAACCGAGTCCTCCTAAAAAACTATCCCACCCCCTCCCCAAACACCCTCACAACTCCAAGCTCCCCAACCACACAACACACTGATGCCCCCACACTTCCACAAACCACCACCCCACCCAACAACCCATCCCCCACCCTAATGGAAATTGTGCAGCCCGATACCCGGGACGCAGAGAGGTAAGTGCCTTTTCTCTTCACCACCAACATGGCTATGCTAAGAGTAGGCTGTTTAAATGCGCGTGGCCTGGGCTCAACTTGGAAGCAAGCAATGCTTCTAAATGACCTCAGGTCACAACGTATAGATGTGATGGTTATTTGCGAGGCCCGGATCAGCAACGTGCGACAGCTGGCCCCCACCTTTGATGACTTTGAGATGCACGCATCTCTCTGTCAGCCTGGAGGTGGGGGTGGAGTTGTCGTTCTGCTGCAAAAACATCTGGGTCTCGCAACACAGATGGTACATTTGGACCCGGAGGGTCGACTAGTGGTTCTGGACCTTGGCAGTGGTAAAGGCGGAGCGTTTAGGTTGGTAGCCGCCTACGGCCCTTTCGGGTCAATGCGGCCGGACTTCTTCCATCGTCTGGAGACTTTTCTAGGGACGTCCCGCTCCTTGCTATTAGTGGGGGACTGGAATGGTATCCTAGATGCACGCTGGGACTACGTAGGGGCCTGCCCCGATAGAGAGGGGTGTAATAGCCTCAAAGGGTTAATCGGTCGATTTGACCTGGCCGATAGATATCGACTAGATTTTCCGACTGCGCCAACCTGGACTTGGGCAAATCGTAGCGGATCATCTAGGTCGTACCTAGATAGGTTCTTAGTTAGAATTAAGGATAAGGACTTTTTAAGTTGTCCAAAAATGCGCATTGTTGGCTATTCAGACCACAAATTAGTGACCTGCATGGTCAACCTTGACAGAACTCATAGACAGGGCCCCGGTTACTGGAAGCTCAACTTGTCCTTGCCGGCAAGTAGAGCCTACAGGAATCGGATTAGTACGTTAGTTAAGGAACGGTTGACTGGAGCGATCGTCAACAGCAGGTGGTGGGTATCTCTAAAGAGAGAGATTAGAGTAGTCTCGATAGAATTTAGTAAGGTTCTAGCTGCGGATAGGAATAGGAAGGAAAGGGAGCTAATAGATAGAGTAGAAGAGGCAATTAGAAGCGGCGACGTGGCCAGAGTGCTAGCGTCGAGAACGGCTTTGAGCCAGTTTTTCGACGCGAAGCACGAAGGCTGCGTTGTCCGAAGTAAAATACGTGCTCTAGGGAACGAGGGGACCAAAGCTGTTAGCTGGGCCCGCGTGACAGAGGCCAACAGTGGAACTAAATCCACCATCCGGTCTTTGCGAGACCTGGATGGACGGGCGATTCTTGAGCCTAAGCAGATGTGTGAGGCCTTTCAAAGGCACTTTGCCCGACTGTTCGGGAGGGGCGGGGAGCCGGTTGGGAACGTGGACTTCGGTCCATACCTCGACGGCCTGCCGCGCCTCTCGGACAGGGAGGCGAAGTCCTGCGAGGAGCCGATTTCGGCCGCTGAGATAGAGGACGTGCTGAGCCAATGCGGCAAACGCAAATCCCCGGGTCTCGATGGTCTTCCTTACGAATTATATCTAGCTATGCCGGACTTGTTCCCCGATCTCCTCGAGGCGGTCTACTGCAACTGGCAACAGAACGGGAGAATTCCCTGTACTGTGACCAAGGGCGTAGTCACGCTAGTGAGGAAGGACGAGAACAAGGGGGACGAAATAAGTAACTTCAGGCCCATAACACTGCTAAATACAGAGTTACAGATTTTGGCCAAGGTGCTAGCAAAGAGGTTGGCGCTTGTCGTGGGCAACCTGGTGGGAGATGCGCAGACATGCGCTATCCCGTCCAGGTCCATCCATGACAACCTCCACCTCATGCGATACATCATAGAGAGGGTTGGGAACGAACCCGGCTTTGGTGGGGCTCTGATCAACTTGGATCAATCTAAGGCGTTCGATAGGGTCGACCATGGTTACCTGGATGCGGTGCTAGCGGCGGCAGGCTTCGGACCCGTTTTCAGGGGCTGGATCACTGCTATGCACAGCAGCCGCATCTGCTCTAGGGTCAAGGTGAACGGCTACCTCTCGGAGCCGTTCAAAATCGCGCGGTCCATCCGACAAGGGTGCCCTCTCTCCTCCCTTCTGTATGTATTGACTCTCGAGCCACTACTGCGGAAGTTGGAGTTGTTGCAGGGCATCCCTTTGGAACCGGGATTGCGGAAAGCGGTGTCGGCCTACGCCGATGACGTGACAGTAATGGTGTCGACGGCCTCCGAAATCGAGGCGGTCGGCACCTTACTGGAGGAGTACGAAAAGTTCACAGGGGCTAAGCTGAACCGGGACAAGTCGATCGGTTTGCAACTCGGCACGTGGAGGGGCAGACCGATGCCCTCCGATAGCGTCGTCGGACGCTGGACGGAGGGCCCGGTGAAGTTGCTCGGGGTCTGGTTCGGACCGGACCTCCAGGTGGAGAAAAACTGGGCGGAGGTTACGAACAGAGTGTTTGCACTGACCCAGAAGTGGGCCAGTTGCAAACTATCCCTGAAAGGTCGGGCGGAGGTGGCGAACACCTACATAGCGTCCGTCATCTACTACCGCCTGACCGTAGTGCCCTGCCCAAGGGAAACCCTCACCAAGATGGAGCGCGCGCTCTTCCAATTCCTTTGGAAGAGGCGGGCTCCTATGGTGAGGAGATCCATCTGCTGTCAACACCCTTCGAAAGGAGGGCTGGGGATGCCGTGGCTAATGATGCGTAAACACGCATTAAGGCTACGGCACCTCTACGTATTCCTCACCGGACAACCGGTGTGGGCCTCGTTTGTGAGACGAACCTTTCCCAGACTCGTCTCACTCACCGAGCTGCAATCCTGGGTCAAGCAAAGACCGAGAAAACTGGGCGCCTGGCACACTGAGTGTGCCCAGGCGCTCACCGCCCTCTGGCAGGCGGATCCGGTTATCAGTGGAGACTCCACCGCAACATTCTATAGAGGGCTGGTACGCAGCAGGTGCGACGACGCCCTCGGAGAAGCCCTAGACATGGAGGAGGACGAACTGGCCAGCCTTTTCGGTAGGACATTCAGCCCGGGACCTATGGACAACTTCCAGAAGTCCCTGGCCTGGCAGTGCTACCGAGGGGCTTTACCCGTTCGAGAAAGGCTCTACAGACACGGGCGCCCGGGTAGGGACCCCGCCAAAAAGATCTGTCCCAGATGCGTGTGCGACGAGGAAACCGTTGCACACGCATTAGTACACTGCTCGGGCGTAGCCGATCTGTGGGGCTATGTCGAACAACTGCTGTCAAGGGTGGGACCGATCCGGTTGACCACCGAGTCTATTGTAATGATCAAGCCGCCTCCCCCCTTCAAAGATGAAGCAGAGGCGGTGTTTCTGTGCGTAATAGCCATGGCGAAAGAGGTTGTATGGTGGACGCGTCTGAAAGGACTGAGGTCGGGCACCTTTCTCTCTGGCCAACAACTGGTCCGTTTCTTCCGATATCATTTCGGAAGAAGGATCAGGATGGAGAGAGAGGTGCTGCACCCCAGCCGTTTCTATGAAAGATGGGTGAAAGTGGCGAGAATGGCCCGTGTGAATGGGCCTTCACTCTACATCAGACTATAGGTGAGGAAGATGAAAGACCAAGGGAGCACCCCTTCTCTGTGCTCCTGAGGAGAAGGGTTGCACACTTTTTTCGGGGGTGTGTGCGACCCCCCAAGGCGCCTCCTCTCTATTGAGGATTTTGTTAAAAATTTTATTTTTTGTTATATCTTATTTTATTTTTATATTTTGTTATTGCCTCCTCCTTATTGAGGACGCCTTTTTGTGTAAACTCCCCCCTTTGTACTTGTCCCACTTTTGATGCCCTAGTGGCAAATAAAAGAAATATATCTATCTATCTATCTATCAAAATCTAGCTGTCGTCTGTTCTACAGTGTGGATGTCATTCACTTCGCACAGAAGTTTTGTTCAAATTCATTGAGGAAATTTTGTGAGTTCAAACTTAATTTTGATACAATTGTGTAGCTTGACCCTCCGTCTGAACTGTCAGGCGGTGGGTCAGCTCATCTTTACCCCTCCTAGAGGTGAAAAACCTGTTTTAAAAAATTTTGTGTAAAAAATTTCAATCGTCTAACAGAAATGTTAAACGCAGCGAACGAAAATAGTGGTGGGGGGACAGCGGTAAGAGTTGTAAGCTCGCACGCTTTAGTCCCCCCTTCCTTCCCAACTAACGTCATAGAGAAGGAAGGAAAAATTAAAATAAAAACAGACGAATCTGCGGAGAAAAAAAAAAATGACGAAAACACAAATCTGGACTTGGATTCCAACAACGAAAAAAAAAAATTTGAAAAATTGCATGACAATACTAATAACACAAACAAAGACACAACAAACACAAAAATAACATTTGAAAATAACACCATATCAGAAAACAAAGCAGACGACAAGATTTCATTTGCACAGAAAACAAAGAAATCTTTGACTTATATAGCGGAAAACATTTCAGATGTGGTACGAAGGATCACGGACGCCAAACAATACATAAGTGAAGGAGAGAATGGTATTTTATCGGTAAAAATGCCTCAAGAATTCACGAAAAACATTGAAAGCCGAACGGTCAAGTTTCGGACCATCAACAACAGTACAAAAAAACCTGAACAGCCTTCTCAAGCAGATATCAAAACAGTACTCACAGAAGTACTTAATGAAACCACTTTCATAAGAAAAGACAGACTGTATGGAAGCCTAGCAATTATCATGAAGAACGAATCGGCGGCAAAAAAATGTACTTTGTCACCGATTCGTTCGAAAAATTTCACCTTTTATCCATCTTATATGGGGAAAAGAACTCAACGCATATGGCTGGATCCAATGATGCCAGATGTGGACTACTGCTGGCTCATAGCTGGCTTCATCGATCCAGTGAATGACAACGTGATTTCCATTGGGAAAACCACAGGCAATGCGTTCAGTGGAACAGGTATAGAGCTGGTAGTACAAATGAAGCCTGAACGCATCGCCCAAATACCCGACAGAATCCTATTAGAGGACCACGGGTATATAAACATTAGCGTGGAGGGGAGAAGGCCGTCCTGCCACATCTGTGCAGGCAGAGGGCACCTGAAGGCCGCTTGTCCCCAACTCAACAAAAAGAAAACCCTGCTACCAACACCAGCTCCACCACCACCACCACAACAGATAAACAAACAACAAAACTCAGTCCCACCCAACCCGTCCCTCAGTAAAACCACAACACCACCACAACACAAACAGTCACAACACATTACCCCAAAACAAAATACAGGCCCACCCAACCTCTCACTCAATAAAACAACACAACCACCGCAGACACAACACACAACACAGTCTAACATAGTGACATCCATCTCCCCCACAAAGAAAACCAACACGGAAACATTACCAGCAAACATACCTCTTCCCTCCAACACTGAAGATAACCCAACGAATTCGGAGGAAGAAACGGAGTCCTTCAGACAGATTAAAAGGAAAAAAAGAAAACATGTGCAAAACACACGAGGACAAACAACCCCCACCCAAATCTCAACACAATCCAACAAAACATAAAACACCCCTCCAGCAACAAACAAAACCAAACCTGCCCCTCCCCTCTTCGAAACACTCACACCATCGGAAAAAAAGACATTACACTATACTTACATCAACAGAAACAATAATAAATTAAATGAGCTCATATACAATAATCCTTCGGTACAAACCGAAGGTGTAAACTTTGTTTCTTCAGAAAACTACCCACATTTAAAACTAATAAAGATCCCAATGAACCTCTACCAAAAACTAAAAAAGGATTTTAAGGAGGACGTAGGACCACCCTCTGTCAAACCCATAAACCGCGTCCTACTAAAAAGCTTTCCCCCTCCCCTTCCCCTCCCCAACACAACTCCAAACACCCCAACCCCACCACACACTGACGACCCCACACCACCACAAGACACCCCTTCACCCAACACCCCCGACCCATGGAAGTCGTGCAACCCGAACCCCGGGAAGCGGAAAGGTAGGTCTCTACACTCTCCTTTGGCTCTGCCGCCCACATGGATGTGTTAAGAGTAGGATGTTTGAATGCACGTGGCCTGGGCTCAACTTGGAAGCAAGCAAAGCTTCTAAATGACCTCAGGTCATGTAGTATAAATGTAATGGTTATCTGTGAGACTCGAATCAGCGTCGTGCGGCAGCTGGCCCCCACCTTCGATGACTTTGAGGTGCATGCATCTCTCTATCAACCTGGAGGTGGGGGTGGGGTTGTCGTACTGCTGCAAAAACACCTGGGTCTTGCCGTACAGGTTGTGCACTCGGACCCGGAGGGTCGTTTGTTGGTGCTAGACGTTGGCAGTAGTGAAAGTGCGGCCTTGAGACTGGTCGCCGTCTACTCCCCTTTCGGAGCTGAACGGCCCGACTTCTTCCAGCGTTTGGAGACTTTTCTGGGAACGTCGCGTTCCCTGCTTCTAGCGGGGGATTGGAATGACATCCTGGATGCACGTTGGGACTATGCAGGAGCATGTCCTAATAGAGGGGGGGTGTAACAGCCTCAAGGGGTTACTCGACCGTTTTAACTTGGTCGATAGATATCGACTAGATTTTCCAACTGTGCCTACCTGGACTTGGAGAAACCACAGTGGTCAATCTAGATCGTACTTAGATAGATTCTTAGTTAGAAGTAAGGATAGGGACATATTAAGCTGTCCAGAAATGCGCACGGTTGGCTACACGGATCACAAATTAGTGACCTGCGTGGTCAATCTCGAGAAAACACATAGACAGGGTCCCGGTTACTGGAAACTTAATTTGTCTTTACCGGCAAAAGAGACTTACAGAAACCGGATTAGCAGATTAGTTAAGGAGAGGTTGACGGGTGCAATCGTCAACAACCGATGGTGGGCATCTCTCAAAAGAGAGATTAGAACAGAATCAATAAGTTATAGCAAGATGTTAGCTGCCGATAGGAATAGAAACGAGAAAGAATTAACAGGTAAATTAGAAGAGGCAATCAAGAGCGAAGATGTGGCCAGAGTGCTGGCATCGAGGACGGCCTTGAACCAGTTTTTCGATGCAAAGCACGAAGGCTGCGTCATTCGAAGTAAAATACGTGCTCTAGGTAATGAGGGGGCCAAAGCCGTTGGATGGGCCCGCGTGACAGAAGCTAAGAGTGGAAATCGATCCACCATCCGGTCGTTGCAAGACGAAGATGGACGGGTGATCCGGGAGCCTAAGCAGATGTGCGAGGCCTTTCAAAGGCACTTTGCCCGATTGTTCGGGGGAGGCGAGGGTCCGGGCGGGGGCGTGGATTTCGGTCCATACCTCGACGGCCTGCCGCGTCTCTCGAACGAAGAGGTAGAGTCCTGCGAGGGACCAATCTCGGCTGATGAGATCGGAGATGCGCTGAGCCAATGCAGCAGACGCAAATCTCCAGGTCTCGATGGTATACCTTACGAACTTTATTTAGCAATGCCGGTCTTCTTCTCCGAACTCCTCGAAGCGGTCTACTGCAATTGGCAGCAGAACGGGAGAATTCCTTGTTCTGTAGCCAAGGGCGTAGTCACGCTGGTGAGGAAGGACGAGAACAAGGGGGATAGTATAAATCATTTTCGGCCCATAACCCTGCTAAACACAGAGTTAAAGATTTTGGCCAAGGTGTTAGCAAAGAGGTTGGCGCTTGTCGTGGGTGGCCTGGTGGGAGATGCGCAGACATGTGCTATCCCATCCAGGTCCATTCACGATAACCTCCACCTCATGCGATACATCATAGAGAGGGTTGGCAACAAACCCGGCTTCGGTGGGGCCCTGATCAACTTGGATCAGTCTAAGGCCTTCGATAGGGTCGACCATGGTTACCTGGATGCGGTGCTAGCGGCGGCTGGGTTCGGTCCTGTTTTCAGAGGCTGGATCACTGCCCTACATGGCAACCACATCTGTTCTAGGATCAAGGTGAACGGCTACCTTTCGAAGCCGTTCGAAATCACACGATCCATTCGACAGGGGTGCCCTCTCTCCTCCCTTCTGTACGTATTGACTCTCGAGCCTTTACTGAGGAAGTTGGAGTTGTTGCAGGGTATCCCCCTGGAACCAGGATTGAGCAAAGCGGTGTCGGCCTACGCCGATGACGTAACAGTAATGGTATCAACCGACTCGGAGATCGAGGCGATCGGTACCTTACTGGAGGAGTACGAAAGGTTGTCAGGAGCGAAACTGAACCGGGAAAAATCCATCGGGCTGCAACTCGGAACGTGGAGAGGCAGACCGATGCCTCCTGACGGTGTCGTCGGACACTGGACGGAGGGCCCGGTAAAGTTGCTTGGGGTCTGGTTTGGACCGGACCTCCAGGTGGAAAAGAACTGGAACGAGGTTACGAACAAGGTGTTTGCACTAACCCAGAAATGGGCCAAGTGTAAGCTGTCCCTAAAAGGCCGGGCGGAGGTGGCGAACATTTACATAGCGTCCGTCACTTACTACCGCCTGACTGTCGTGCCTTGCCCTAAGGAAACACTCACCACCATGGAACGCATGCTCTTCCAATTTCTTTGGCAGAAGCGTCCTCCTATGGTGAGAAGATCCATCTGCTGCCAACAACCTTCGAAAGGAGGGCTGGGGATGCCGTGGTTGATGATGCGTAGGCACGCATTAAGGCTACGGCACCTACAGGTATTCCTCACTGGTCAACCGGTGTGGGCTCCGTTCGTGAAACGAGCCTTTCCCAGACTCGTCTCGCTCACCGAGCTACAGTCCTGGGTCAAGCAAAGATCCGGAAAACTGGGAGACTGGCACACTGAGTGTGCTCAGGCGCTCAGGGCTCTCTGGCAAGCGGGCCAGGCCATCGGTGGAGAATCCACCTCATCATTCTATAGAGGGCTGGTGGCTAGCAGGGGCGATGACACCCTTGGAGCGTCGCTGGACATGGAAGAAGACGAACTGGCCAGCCTGTTCGGTAGGACTTTCGGCCCAGGACCAATGGACAACTTCCAGAAGTCACTGGCCTGGCAGTGCTACCGGGGGGCTCTACCCGTTCGAGAGAGGCTCTACAGACACGGGCGCCCGGGCAGGGATCCCTCAAAAAAGATTTGCCCTAGATGCGTGCGTCACGAAGAAACCGTTGCGCACGCATTGGTGCAATGTCCGGGCGTGGCTGATCTGTGGGGCTACGCCGAACGACTGCTGTCGCGGGTGGCGCCGATTAAATTGACCGCCGAGTCCGTGATGACAATCAAACCGCCTCCCCTCTTCACAAAGGAAGCAAAGGCGGTTTTTCTGTGCGTAATAGCCATGTTGAAAGAGGTTGTTTGGTGGACACGATTGAAAGGTCTGAGGTCAGGCAACTTCCTCTCTGGCCATAGTCTGGTCTACTTCTACCGATATCACTTCGGAAGAAGGATAAGAATGGAGAGAGAGGTGCTTGGCCACAGGCAGTTTTATGAAAGGTGGGTGATAGTGGCGAGAATGGCTCGTGTAAATGGGCCTTCTCTGTATACCATCCTGTAGGTAATGAAGTAAAGGAGAGGGGAGCACCTTCTCCATGTGCTCCCCGGGCAAAGGATTGCACACTTTTTCGGGGGGGTGTGCAACCCCCATCACGTCCCCTCCCTTTTGAGGTTATTTTCGATTATTTTCATGTTACACCCTTTTTACTCGATTATATGTAAACTCCCCCTTTGTATTTGTCCCTTCTTTTTATGCCTTTATGGTAAATAAAGAAATCTATCTATCTATCTATCTATCTATCTATCTATCTTCTGGGATGGACACATGTGTTAAATTTGCTCGGTAAGTTTTGTTTAAATTTCTTTAGAAATTCGTCATTGTGAACTTTTATTTTTACACCAATTTATAGAAGGACTGACAGGTCAAATTTTGATCTGGTCAGTCTCCCAAAATATCGTGCCCCTCACGGCAAAAACATCCAACATATTTTCGAAAACTTTTTGCAAAACACTTCAATTTTTTTTTAAATGGGCAAAGCGAAGGCTCTTTCTTCCGTGTCAATACAAGAAGATGGGAAGGGAAAGCCATGTCTACTTGACCAGCAGATAGTAGCATACAAGAACAAAGGAATGCCAACATTATCGCCTCAATATTTAGAAGAGGAACAAGCTTCAGTTGCTTCTTCAGCTGCTTGTAAGCAACTGAACACGCTTGACGTCACAAACGTCACATGTACCCACACACAGAAGGAAGAATGTGTAGCAAACACTAACACCACCACCACCATCAACAACAACACAATAAATGAGAACAACAACAACAATACAACAAAAGGAATCAGCGACAACACAACGAATGAGACCATCATCACCACCAACAACAACAATAACAATAACAAGATTTCATTTGCAGCAACCGTTGCTAAGCAACAGGATTTCACAAAATTCTCAATATTTAGAAGAAGCTTCCAACTACGTGACGTTTGAGGGAGACACCACACACATACACATACCCCCACAAATAAGAGAAATAACACAAAAGAGAATCTGATCTACAGAACAGTTGACATTACTACAAAACAACCCTTAACACTTCCAACAAGCACTATTGCAGCTGCATTAAAAGACATCATGCCAGACGTGACATACCTTCAAAGAGCCAAACAGTATGGAAGCGTGTCGGTGCTCTTTAAGAGCGAAACTCTGGCTCAAAAACACTCAGTGCAGCCAATAAAAACAGGTCAACACATCTTCTTCCTCACATACATGGGAAGAAGAACCTACAAAATAAAAATAACCAGAATCCCAGCAGAGGTCAAAATATGGTGGATCCTACGCTGCATCCTGAAGAAGGGTGAGGACACCCTCCTATCTGTAGACAGGACAGACCAGAATAATTGGTTTGAAACCTGCATGGAGGTTCTGGTACAAATGAAGCCAGAGAGAGTAGAAAAAATCCCAGACTATATCATCCTGGACGAAGATGTTATCTCCATTTTAGTGGAGGGGAAAAGACCTCAGTACTCTCTTAAACAAACCAAGGACAAACAAGGTGCTACTACCAACACCAAAACCCCAACATCAACACCCCAAACCAAACACAACACAAAAACCTGCAACATCCACTCCCACACCACCACAGACCAGAGACAACAACACACAAAATCCCACTGAAAAACCCTCCCTTGCCTCCTCGCTCTCTGTCAAATACTTCCACAAACGCCTGCACAAACACCCCACCACACAACATACCCCTCCCATCTACGCCTGATTCAGAAGTCTCAGACACGGGAACCTCTACATCTCCAAGTGAGGATGAAGTGGAACCCGATAAATCCAAAAAACAAAAAAAAAGAGAGAAAAAAAACCACAAAAGCAAAAAATCTACAGAAAACACGCACACACCCAACCCCACCATAAACACACCGCCACAAACGACAAACACACCAACAACACAATCACCATCAACACAACCAGACATTTCATCAACAAAACAAACAGCCACGCCACCACAATCACAAACCTCAACCACAAAAAGAAAACTACAAACAGAAACAGTACACATAAAAAACAAAACACACTACACATACATAAAAACAAGAAACACAGAACTGGTAGAAACTGTCCGAAAGGACCCCACAATCCAAACGGAAGGGAAAACCTTACCCACCAACGACCTACCCCCAAACCTTAAACTAATCAGGGTAACAACCCTACAACACGAAACATTAAAAGGGAACTTCCCACATGATGTGGGGTCCCCTTGCCAAAAAAACCTTGACTGTGTCCTGCTAGTCCTGCTAAAAGGATTCCCTCCCTCCCCAAACACCCCCAATCTGGACATGGAGATCGAACAACCCGACCTCCTGGAAACTAAAAGGTAAGTGTTCATGCCTTTTCTCTCCCTAACTCTTCTTCACCAACATGGCCACTATACAAGTTGGATGTTTGAATGTACGTGGCATGGGTATGCCCTGGAAACAGGGCCAGTTTTTAAATGTTCTCAGGTCACATTGTATAGATGTGATAGCCATCACCGAGTCCAGAATTCACAACAAGCAGCAGCTAACCCCCATGTTCGATGATTTTGAGATCTACGCATCTCTCTGTCAGCCAGGAGGTGGAGGGGAGTTGCTGTTCTGTTTCGAAAAAACCTGGATCTCAAAATACAGACGATTCACTTGGACCCGGAGAGAAACCTGGTGGTCCTGGACGTGAATGGTAGTGAAGGTGTAGCTTTCAGACTGGTGGCCGTATATGCCCCGACTGGGACATCGCGACCAGAGTTCTTCAAGCATCTGGAGCCATTCTTGGGAATGTCTCGCTCCTTAGTATTAGCGGGAGACTGGAATGACATCTTAGACGCACGTTGGGACTATTTAGGAGCTTGTGATAATAGAGGGGGTGTAATAGTCTCAAAAATCTCATCAGCCAATTCCAACTGGGTGATAGATATCGACTAGACTTCCCAAGTGCACCACTGTGGACGTGGAGCAACTACACTGGGTCTTCTAGCTCGTATTTAGATAGATTTCTAATTAGACAGAATGATAAGGAAACATTAAGCTGTCCTCAAATGCAAATGGTTGCCTATTCAGACCATAAATAAGTCACCTGCATAGACAACCTTGATAGAACACATAGACAGGGACCCGGATACTGGAAGCTAAACATGACACTCCCGGTGCGTAAGGCCTACAGTAAACGGATTAGCACCTTAGTTAAGAGCCAGTTGACGGGGGCCATCGCCAACAACAGGTGGTGGAGCTCTCTCAAGAGAGCAATTAGAATAGAATCGATAGCATTTAGCAAGGAAGTAGCTTTAGAAAAAAAAACTGAAAAGGAACTGATAGCTAAAGTAGAAGAGGCACTTAGGAATGGCAGTACAGCTGACGTGCTAGCGGCGAGAACGGCACTAGACCAGTTCTTCAACGTGAAACACGAAGGTTGTATTGTCAGAAGTAGAACACGTGCTCTAAGATCGAGGGAGACAAAGCTGTTAGCTGGGCCCGAGTGGCAGGGGCGAAAAGTGACAACAAATCCACAAGTCGGTCTTTGCAAGACAAAGATGGAAGCATTATACTTGAATCCAAATAGATGTGGACGGCCTTCCAGCAGCATTTTGCACAACTGTTCGGGCAAAGCCGTACGTCAACGGAGGCTCCTACCTCGACGGCGTACCGGGACTCTCGATCACGGATGCAGAGAGCTGCGAAAGGCCGATCACAGCGGGCAAAATAGAAGATGCCCTAGGCCGCTGCGGGAAACGCAAATCACCCGGTTTAGATGGTCTACCCTATGAGTTTTATATAGGCATGCCAGACTTGTTCTCTGGCGTCCTCGAAGCGGTCTACTGCAACTGGCAACAGAACGGGAGGATTCCCAGTTCTGTAGGCAGAGGCGTAGTAACGCTGATCAGGAAAGATGAGAACAAGGGGGATGAGATAAGCAATTTCAGGCCCATAAATCAGCTCAACACAGAGTTAAAGATTTTGGCCAAGGTGTTAGCACCAAGGTGTTAGCAATCGTCGAGAACCTAGTAGGGGAAGCTCAATCCCGACCAGATCTATACACGACAACCTCCACCGCATGCGATACATCATAGAGTGGGTAGGGTGTAAACCTGGTTTCGGTGGGGCTCTGATCAATTTAGATCAGTCTAAGGCATTTGATAGGGTTGACCATCAATACGGTCCAGTCTTCAGAGGCTGGATAGCTGCCATGCACACCAGCATATGCCCGGCAGTCAAGGTGAATGACTACCTATCAGAGGCATTCCAAATCATGCGTTCCATCCGTCAGGGTTGCCCTCTCTCCTCTATTCTGTATGTACTGACTCTCGAGCCGTTACTGCGGAAGTTGGAGCTGTTGCAGGGCATCCCGATCGAACCAGGACTGCGGAAAGCAGTCTTGGCCTATGCCGACGACATAACCGTAATGGTGTCGAAAACCTCGGAAATCAGGGTAATCGGCAACCTATTACAGGAATACGAAACGTTGACAGGAGCAAGACTAAACCCAAACAAGTCTGTCGGTTTGCAACTCGGCACTTGGAGAGGCAAACCCATGCCTTCCGACAGTGTCGTTGGACGCTGGACCGAAGGACCGGTGAAATTGCTCGGTGTCTGGTACGGTCCAGACGTCCAGGTGGACAAGAACTGGAACGAGGTCACGGCGAAGGTGTTTGCACTCACCCAGAAGTGGTCTGAGTGCAAACTCTCCTTGAAAGGTTGAGCGGAGGTGGCGAACACTTACATAGCGTCCGTCATCTACTACCGCTTGACAGTCGTGCCTTTCCCCCGCGAATACCTTACCAAAATGGAACGCCTACTCTACAAGTTCCTCTGGAAGAAACTGGCTCCATTGGTGAGGAGATCCATCTGCTGTCAACACCCTTCTAACGGAGGGCTGGGAATGCCGTGGTTGATGATGCGCTAACACGCGCTGAGGCTACGGCATCTCCAGGTATTCCTGACCGGTGAACCGGTGTGACTGCCGTTTGTGATACAAGCTCTTCCACAACTCGTCTCACTAACAGAGCTGCAGTCCTGGGTCAAGCGAAGACCGAAAATGGGTGCCTGGCACCTCGAGGCCTTCATGTGCTCACAGCCCTATACCAAGCGGAGGACGAACTGACCTGTCTGTTCGGGAGAACTTTCCGTCCAGGGCCTATGGATAACTTACAGAGGTCTCTGGCCTGGCAGATCCGAGTTCGGGTCTAGCTGTCGAAACGCCGGATCTCAGCCCTTGGGTTCCTGAATCTTTTCATATATATAAATATATATATAGGAAAAAGTATGACCCCGACGGCAGAGCTCAAGCCGTTTAGACGTCGAAACGGCTTGAGTTCTGCCGTCTGGGTCATACTTTTTCCTATTACCCACTCTACTACCCCAAGTATTGAGTACTCTGGTGCGTTATGGCCCATCTGGTTCCTTACCACAACTCCTTTGTTAAATATATATATATATATATATATATATATATATATATATATATATATATAACGAAGGAAATGTGGTAAGGAACCAAATGGACCATAACGCACCAAAGTACTCAATACTTAGGGTAGTAGAGTGGGTAATATATAAGGAAAAATGGGAGCTGTTAGAACAGCAAAATACCGTCGAAATGGGGTTGGATCAAATATTACATCGAAGGACACAAATCAGCGGCTAGATATGAGTTGGCTCGAAGGAAGGAAGAGAAGAAAAGATAAGAAGGAGGAAAAAAATGGAATGGAAAGTGAATAGGTCACCTGTCCTTCGAGGTAATATTTTACCCAACACCGTTTCGACGGTATTTTTCTGTTCTAACAGCTTCCATACGCCGTTTTCCCATTTTTCCTGAGATTCCTATACATTCGCGTTTCAAAACTCTACTTTCGAGTCAAATTGCTTCCCAACCTATTCTCTTCAAAGAACCCCTTTTATATAAATGAATTTCCCTCTGTCCTAAAATGCCTCCCCTCTCAGATTGTTATTCAGAAGAAAGAAATGTTTATGCTTAGAGAAGAATGGATACCCAATATTATGTGTATTATAAGAAATTGAAATTTTGAACTTAGCTCACTGACTCCTTGTATTGCCTTTGTGAACTCCTGATTAAGATCCAGTGATTTCTCACCACACTGTCCAAAGTGCCCTTCCTTTTTAAGACCGTTGAAGGAGATTTGAGAGAGTTTGAGTTGCAATATCTATCAAGTTGAACGAGTACGAAACGGCTTCCTCTTTGATTTGCCTTATAAACTGTTTAATATTATGATGAAAGTTACCGCATTTGCCAATATATTCCATGGTTTTCTAACCATATAACATATGTCTTAAAGCGAACAAATAAAATTCCCTGCATATTGGTATTGGTAACCGATACTCCTGTCAATATGTAGAAGAATATTGATTTAATGCTGGAGGAAAGCTTCCATACCATATTTATATCGTTATGATATTTTATGCTGCTCTATTCCTATATTACCCTATCTCCTTATATCCCAAGGTGTTTATAACTTCCATTGTCCGAAGTTGTAGTTATTGAAAGTCCATAAATAGTGGGATTATTATATCACTGATCTATACTTTTCATTCGATTAACCGAACTAAATGAACATTTGTTCGGGCCAAATTTCATTCCATTGTTATATGAATATTTTGCTAAACATGTGAAGTTGTAATTTTCCATTGCTTTCTTTTGTTTAGTTTTATTTTTGTTGTATTAATATTAATGGCATCTAAAGGCTGTGTGGTTAAGCAGTTCGCTTCGTGACGACAAAGTTCTGGGTTTAGTTCCTGTGAATGCCACCTTGGTCAAGTGTCTTCTACTATAGGTTCGAGTAGACCAATGTCTTGTGAATGGAATCTGGTAGACGGAAAACACAAAAGCCCGTCATATATGTATGTATATATATATATATACATACATACATATATCACGGGGTTCCGTCTATCAGATTATATATTTATATATATATATATATATATATATTGAGCACGACACTTTATTTCACGTTGCTCCTTCTACCTGGAGTTGCGACCGATAGATAGTATGAGCAAGTGGAAAGACCAATGGAAACATTGTTTCCTCGGTCCGATTTGACGAAAGTGGATCGTTCCTTTATATATATATGTGTGTGTGTGTGTGTGTGTGTGTGTGTGTGTGTGTGTGTGTGTGTGTGTGTGTGTGTGTGTGTGTGTGTGTGTGTGTGTGTGTGTAACTATATTCCCGTTTCTGTAGGTTTGTATTTATGTTCCGTATTTTAACTGTTCGAAAAAAGAAAGAGATCAATGAAATATGTACCAGGCTTCAAAAAGTAATTACTGGGGTCGATATGATCGATTAAATCAAAGTGGGCTGCAATCTAGTGACTTAAAATAGTAAATGAATAAAAGAATCTCTTGTCAGCTTATCATTAGAAGTATTGGTTTTATAAGCGGACGAAAGTAAACACTCAGACCATGTTCAAAATAGAGAAGTTGGAGGTCGAATGCCAAACGGCAATAGTCACCAGGTAAATCATATTAGGAATATACTCAGGTATTTCCTAATGTTTGTTGAGTGAGTTGGAATTTACCCGGAGTATCGCTATTAGCTTTCTCCGATTATGTGTTTATATATATATATATACCACGTATTTCTCAACGTTGCAGGTGCTGTTCTTTTCTCAAAATACCTCTAGAAAATTTGCCCTCCGCCTTGGAGTTTGAAGATTACGGTAGTTATAGGCCTAATACCAACTATAAAATTTAGCAACTCATTGGGGTGTGTCCCCAAGTCCGAAGTCAAAGGCAGGGGCAAAATTCCATACTAATGGATGATTATAGGTAAAAAAAAAATAAAGATAGAAATGCACAGACGTCTATTTAAAGAATTTTCTTTAATCCAACAAACTTTTTCCTATATTTGGTGTATCAAGTGGATTTAAGTTTTATCAAATATTCTTTTAAAATAATAATGAATTTACTTTAACATATTGTTAAAGTAAATTCATTATTATTAAGTTTGTCTTAATCAATTGTCGAAACTATTGGATAAAATGTAAATCTACTTGATGTAGCAAATATAGAAATAGTTGCTTTATCGGATTAAAGAAAAAGAAATTCTTAAATCCATTTCTGTTCCACTTTTATCATCCCCATAATATATATATATTTAAATATACATACACACAGACCCACGCGCACACACACACACACACACACACACACACACACACACACACACACACACACACACAGATATATATATATATATATATATACATATATATATATATATATATATATATAGATAGATATATATATATATGTGTGTGTGTCTGTGTGTATACACTAGCAGTGATACCCGGTGTTGCCTGCGTGCCAAATATGTTATGTAGAAACAATTTATTTTTGCCAACTGAAATCAATTAACTGATAGCAAGTTTTTTTCATCTCCTTTTTCTTTTTTTTTCGTAATTATGTTTCATGACTTTTAGATACATCACTAAAGTTGAATTATTCCTAGACTTCTGCAGAGTGAGAATCTTTTAAGACCGAGTTTATCATTTATTTTAACTTGGTGACTTAAAATAAGGTTATCTTTATTTCTTTAGTTTTCTATATTTTTTGTAATTCTGAATTTGTATGCAACACATACAATAGAAGGGTATACAGTATTTATCTAGCGTGTCACACTCTTCTTGACAGACACTTTTTAGTTCTATTTCAAATTCGACCTATTCCTCCCCTCGTTCTTCTCTCTCATGTGTTTTAACTCGGGTTTATGGCTTTACACTTCATTCCACCCTTCTTTACAATTATTTTACCTCTTAATGTTACATCACTTACAGCACACTCAGATACAATTACTATATATTTCTCAAAAGCCGCCGCTTCTTTCTTTCTATATTTCTGGCTATCTTTCCATCTTTCTATTTCTGGCTTTTCCACGTCTCTCAATTTTCCATCCTATCTCTTTCTAGTTTTTCTGTAAAGTCAACCGTAGTGCTTTTATTCAAACTAGCCTCTAATACATCAGTCAACTGTTATATTCAGCTATATGTTTATATGTAGAATATTAATTTTATAAGCCCCATTATCTCCTGTTTCAATCCGTAAGTTTTTCGAAAACTTAAAAGGATATGCTTTTTTGAATAACATTATAATTAAAGAACGGGCTAAACCAGTTAACACTGTGTTCTTTAAATTCGTAGATTTGGTGCTCATACCCGGATGGGAATCTTTTTTTTTTTTTTCTTGGGGCACACGCTTTTTTCTAAATCGACTGTTTGCCTATATGTTCGTTGGAAATTTGTTGCTAGTGATCTTTTCAATTTCTTACATGATTTTAGTTTTATCTACATATGTAAGGAAAAATCACGGAAAGATGTATTACAATGCGCCCGAGTGGGTGTAAGGTTTGGTCTAGTTTGAAAAAATAACTTTGAACTCAATGTTGAAAATGCGTGACTACTTGTAGAGATAGGAGCATCCAAGGCGGTTGAGGTGCTATCCCGGCGTGGGTGGGACTTTTCATTGTTTAAGAATGAATATAATGGCACGGGACGAAGGATTAACGAAATCGGAGTTGAGAGAGGTGCTATTTATATATTATTTTTGTTTTTGTCCCGGTATCTGAAAGTATATTCCTCGTTTAGGAAGCGGTGTTTAAACTTGCCTTCTGATATTTCCAAGTAGGTCTTGACTTTTCTCATTGTTTGGCAAGATCGAGGTGACTTCAGCTTCATAAACCATGCACATTGCACGCTTGGACCAGTGGGCATGATTCAGGTCTTTTCCACATGTAATCTCGTATTATATGTTTAGTGAATTTGCCAGTAAAATAAGATTTTAGACTTTTCGCATAGAATTACAGATTTCCGATCAGACATCATATATTCATGACCGGCAGTGAAGCGTTTATCTAGTACTAAGAACGTATTACTGGTGTTATTTTTGACATCCCTATAATCTTAGTTTTACAGACCTTCAATATCTAATATATATATAAACATGCTAACCTCAATTAATTACATCTACTACTTCACACCGTAAATTATCACCATTTCACTTTCTTTGTCACTTTCTCCATTCTTTGGCTTTTCACCTTTTCATTTTTTCCCTCTCACTACTAGTCACTCTTTTATGCATTGTTTCTTTATTGCAAATACGGTGACCTCTTAAAGAACTACATACTGCTGGTTTCTGTGATCTATGGATTAACACCCAATCTGTATGCAGTGAAATAACTATGGCGAATAGATCATATTTTATAGCAGCTTATGGTATTCACATATTCCCAACTTGCATCACCTTTGGATATTCAATAACTAACAGAATACATACACGCACAGACACACACACACACACACACACACACACACACACACACACACACACACACACACACACACACACACACACACACATATATATATATATATATATAATTGGAGGCTTAGTAAAATCGAATCTTTGGCGGTGTGCAAGCAAATTCGACCTACGATATGAATGAGTTAGCAAAGCACTCGACAAGGATAGGTCCTTAGAGTAATAACATACGTTTAAATAGCTTGACAAATTGAACATCGTGGTAGGCAAAATCTAACACACAATACCAAAGTAACGAAATATATATATATATATATATATATACATTGATTACCTGTGCGGGCAATGTTTATTAGAATGCGCAACTTGCCCCAAAATAAAAAGAACTACAGACATAAATCAATTGTATGTAAACACCCAAAATTATTTACATAATCAAAATAATTGTTTCTACTTTTGGCACAAGGCCAGCAATTATCCCAGTGTATTACTGGTACTTTATTTTATCTACCCCGTAAGGATGAAAGGCAAAGTTAACCTCGGCGGGATAATGCATATAAAGCAGGATTTATTTTAATGCATTCTTTTGATTGTTGAACTGTGTATGCATTTTTTAGAGGACACTCTCTCTCTCTCGCTCTCTTTCTCTCTCTCCCTCCTCTCTCTCTCTCTCTCTCTCTCTCTCTCTATATATATATATATATATATATATATATATATATATATATATATATATATATATATATATATATAATATAATATAATATATATATATATATGTGTATAATGTGTATATATATATAATATATAATAAATAAATAAATAAATATATATAAATATAAATATATATATATATATATATATATATATATATATATATATATATATATATATATATGGTCACACACACACTTATATATAATATAAAGTAGATGGGAGCTGTTCACCACCATCGTTAACAAAGCCTCTTAACGTAAACTATAGAAAATTCTTTATAATACAATAAATGAGAACAGAAACATCTGGAATATTTTAGTATATCTTAAAGGTTTTGCTTAGTTGGATGCGAATTAATCGATATACCCTATCTCCTCTGTGGTAAAACTCAAGTATCGAAGATTAGCACTGAGTCAGCAATTCTATTGCACAATCAAAGTCCAAAACCAATACATATATAGAAAATGTTCAAAGACTTGATATTAAAATTTCAGGTTTCTCATTAGCACTGCAAGAATACTAAAGTTTTCGTTATTACATTTAAGGTCTAATGACCTGTCTATGGTGTGTGCATATTACATACAACTAAGGAAATTCATGGATTTTTGAAGAAGAAGAAGAAGAAGAAGAAGAAGAAGATATACATGGGTAAACAGGATAGGCTAGAAGTCCGCCTTGCGGGGTAGGAGCCAATGTGAAGAGTCCAGTAGTCTACTTTCTTTCCTCGCTCACATCCGCACGGCTAAGATGTGTCTTTGCCTTCTCGTCAATAGTCAATATTCGCAAGTTCTTATGTTCAAAATGAATTATTGACTTGATTTTCTCTTTTTTTCCTCACTTTACGTTGCCTCACCATTCGTGTTTGTTTACCATTCGTGTTTGTCCCTCTTTCTCCACCCAACTCTTTTTATCCCAATAACTTAATTTAGTTATTGTAGTGCCCTAGCCGGAGGTATATGGTCTGTAATGCGAAGAAATACCTATGATGGTTAGTAGATCACTGATGATGGATAGTCCTGGCTTCTATTTCTAATTCTTTATTTTATATATATATATATATATATATATATATATATATATATATATATATATATATATATATATATATATATATATATATACTTGAGCGTCTGTGTCTATATATTGCATGCTTGAATGAATACACTAAGCTTTAGATTTAGTAGAATGTACAACCACTAATTCCAGCTATTTGCACTATCGTATATTTTGGTTTCTAGTAATTCCCTGGGGAATTGGTTGTCAAATGCTTTGCTTAATTGTCTTATTTATTATTTTTTTTATTTTATTCTTTCTCTTAGATTTCAGGTATTTTTTTAAAGCAAAGCATTGGCCCCTAAAATACTTCAGAGGGCGCTGCAATGCTACTGTGGGCCCTTGCGATACTACCGTAGCACCCTGGGGCCCACTTGCCATTGGGCAACCTGGCAACCTGGCCAGTCCGCCATTGTATATATATATATTACCCGTTTTACTAAGCTATTATTTATAATAGCCAACTGTATTTACACTTACGTTCTGCATCAGAGAGTCCTACATTTTCTATGAACTTCATGAACCTTCAGAACTTCGAAAGTTCGATACCTCGCATAGAGGTTGTTTACATTCAAACTCTCTTCGATTTATCTTTATAATTTAGACGCTGAGTGTTGTCCAGGACCGCATGGCTCAAGGCTTGGAGCAGTCAGTCAGTATCTTATGTGGTTCGATTCTTCGCAGGATCTACGACAGTACTTTACCCCCTATAAGGCATTACTTATAGTAACCAACGGTATTTACAGTTAATTTCTGCGTTTCAGTTTCTAGAAATATATAAATAAATATAATTACGGATTGTTTTTGGAAGGTGCTCAGTGCGTTGGTAGAGAAGAAGTATAAATATTTCATATAGAAATAAATTATATTTAAACTAAGACACTTTCACTCGTATGAAATCATCAGGAATGTCTCGTTGAATTTCCCACAATCTTTGACTATATATATATATATATATATATATATATATATATATATATATATATATATATATTATATATATATATAAGTATAAAAAGCTTGATATAGGCGAAGAAAGGCTGAGGGAAATTGAGAAAAAAGATATATATATATATATATATATACGGATATATATATACGGATATATAGATACAGTAGATCGATATAGATTATACACAAAGTTGAATATATATATATATATATATATATATATATATATATATATATATACAGAGAGAGAGATAGAGGGGGGGGAGATAGATAGATAACTTGGCATCTTGTCAGAAAGAACGACAGTGAAAAATGAATTCTTTCTGTATGTTATGGCTTAGATCAATCATGCTTCGGTAGGTTAGTGTTTAATAATATCTCTCTACCTATCTAAGTGTAATAATCCTTTACCACAACAACACCATGTCTTCCACTCTACCCCATGATTATTTC
>OZ024740.1:141880543-141925543 GCA_964016885.1 Eledone cirrhosa | reverse complement strand
AGGGGAAAACGAAAGTATCTACTGACCGGAGGCCTAACCGGAATACTGCAACATTTGACATCGCTAAAGGCTCCCAAGGAAATAGATGGGGGTGTTGAACAGGGCGGTGAATTAAGTGTATCTTGCAAGTAAGCCAGAACGTTATTTTGTTGGAGTACAATAACGCAAGGCATCTCGTCCGACGCTCTCAGATATATTTCAGGGCCTCCGTGACTGCCGGAAGGGAGAAAGGAAAGTGTCTACAAATCGTAGACCTAGCTCGAATGCTTGTAACTCAGTGCATCCTGATAAATGCATGCTAGGTGGTGGTAGCGTTAAAACCCTGCCAATACTGATTTTTGTTCTATGAAGCAAAACCACACATTTTTAAATGTTCCTATTTAAATTTAAATCTTCCAGTGTAATCTATATATATAAAACTGAGGTTGTCTGGGCGCGCGCGTATGTGTGTGTGTTTGAATCCCTAAAACTCGAGAAGTACCCAACCGATTTTTTTCAAAGTTTACATGTGTATTACTTATGTTTCAGGGAGTGTTATGCACATAAAATACAACTTTTTGATTCCCTAGGGCCCGCATTAGGTGAAAAACTGTATTTGTTCAGCTTTTATGGGGTTTTTTAGGCGTTATGTCAGACCGATTTCCTTGAAATTGTAACTATGTATTAGTCAGTCTCTTCTTCATACCGTGAGCAAAGAAAATCCAACTTTTTTATGGCCTAGGGCCTGCATTAGGTGAAAAACTTCATTTTTTCAGCTTTTTAGGGCTTTTTTGAGGCGTTACGTCTAGCCGATTTTCCCGAAATTTCAAGGCATATTATGCACATAAAAAAAATCATTTTCTTGATCCCCTAGGGCCCCCATTAGGTGAAAACCTGCATTTTTCCTGCTTCATCGAGGAAAATCTTAAAGATTATCCAGCCATCAGAGTATTCGGTTTATTTTCTTTACATATTGTCCAGGAATGCAGTTTTTCCACGATTAGGTCTGTTGGCGGCCCGCGTTCCAAAATACCTTATCCCGTGCAACGCCGGATATCACTGCTAGTTTTATATTAGAACGATATATTAAGTTACTCTCTTAGTAATGAAATAATTAATAAGTTTAGTAATACCCACAAAACTCTTCATTAAATTATTAAAATGGAGAATATTTCATTAGAAATGTAGTTGCGAAGAGGTTAAGTCAACAAGACGGGGCCACAACGGGATTTGAATTCAGAACGCAATAAGTTGGAGCAAATATCGTCCTTTCATGCGACATGCTAACATATATTAGTTTTTAATCTAGGCACAAAGCTAATAATTGTTTGTTTGTATGTTGGATTATTTTGTGTTTGTGGCAGTGAAACAGACTCCAGTGCATGACTGGTACTCCATCTTAGAGACTGAGGAATGATAAAAAGCAAATTGACTTCAGTGAGATTTGAACTGAGAACATAAACAGCCGTAACTAAATGACGACTAACAGATCTCGGTTACTAATTATGGCACAAGGTCAGTAATTGGTGGTAGAGAAAGTTGATTATATTGATCCCATTACTTGACTGATAATTCATTATATCGATCCAGGAAGGATAACAGCCATAGTTGACATCGACTAGATTTGAAATCAGAACGTAAAAAGACTCGATTAAATGACAGAAAATATTTTATCCGAAGCCCTAACATATCTTAGAATAAATCATCATAGAAATTAGGAATGTAACACAACGTGGAATTTACATATTTATTGAGTAATTCGGTTTACAGTTTAAATATTTCAGTGAAATATTTCCTAGCATCCCACACAAGATCAGCTTCTGAATTATTGTAGATTACCATTGATAAATGTAGTTGCTGTTATTATTGCAATTCAATTGTGTCTCCACTCACACCTTCTCACCTCTCTCGCCCTATTTCTATCTCTCTCATTCTCTTTATATATATATATATATATATATATATGTGTGTGTGTGTGTGTGTGTGTGTGTGTGTGTGTGTGTGTGTGTGTGCGTGTGTACTAGGAATCCAACCTCATCAACGTTGCACGAAAGCAACACGAGTTAATATATTTATCTATATATATATGTGTGTGTGTGTGTGTGTGTATGTATATGTATATCTATGTATGTATATATATATATATGCATATATATATATATATATATATATATATATATATATATATATATATATATATATATATATATATATATGCATATATATATATATATACCACCACCCCACTCTCAAGAGCGTGAAACTAATAAACCTTTGTTCGTACTGCCTCTCTGTTTTGTTCCCGTTCAATTCTTTACTATATATATATATATATATATATATATATATATATATGTGTGTGCATATATATATACTCACACAAATATTTACAGAAAAATTAGTATTTTTGTATACATACAAACGTGTGTGTGTGTGTGTGTGCGGCCGTATGTGTGTGTGTATGTGTGTGTGTGTGTGTGTGTGTGTGTAGGCTTGTCCATACGTATGATTTGTCTTTATGGACGCTACACTCTTGCTATTGTTGCAAATATTACCACTACTGCAGCTATCGCTGTTGCTGCATTTACCATTACTGGTGGTGCTGCTGTAACTACTGTTACTGTTGTGGTTGTTGTCACTACTACTACTGCTACTACTACTACTGCTATTACTACTACCACTATTACCCCCTATTTCCAACACTACTACTACTACTACTACTACTACCACTATTACCCCCTATTTCCAACATTACACTACTACTACTACTACTATTACCTCCTATTTCCAACATTACACTACTACTACTACTACTACTACTACTACTACTACTACTATTACCTCCTATTTCCAACATTACACTACTACTACTACTACTACTACTACTACTACTACTACTACTACTACTACTACTACTACTACACGCATACACATGTTATATTCACTCATAAATCTGGTTAGGTTCGACGATGAGTATTCGAGTAGTTCGCTAAACAAGAACTACCTATTCATTCAAATATATTGTAAGTGACTCAGTATTGCATAGACACCTGTATATCTTTAACCTAATCTTCAGGTAGATTCAGTGTGCCATTGTATGAAAAGCCCGTACTTCGACAGGATTCCGTAGTTTCTGTACACCTAATTTGCTTCATAAGGCTTAGGTCCAGACAAGGCTATGTATGTATGAGTGGATGGATGGAAGGGTGGATGGATGGATGGGTAATAGGTTGTACCCGTAACTCCTGAGGAAGTCGGAGCAGCTCCGTAGTTACAGACGGCGTTTCTTGGATACAGGGAAGATATTTTCCAGAAAAGGATGGAGAGTGAGAGAAAGGAAATAAATAAGAGATACAGAAGAAGAAACGATGCCTTTACTAAACTGGTACTTTTCTTATCGACCTCGAAACGATGAAAGGCAATGTTGACATCTGTGGGATTTGAACTCAGAGAACAGAGAGCCAACACGAATACCACAAAGCCTTATATCCGACGCTCTAACGACCCTACCAATTCGCCGCCTACAAGACTATGTGTACTCATACATTATACTATGCCCCAATATAATATCTGGCCTCCAATTATAAAACATCCCTTCGCTAGCAGAAAGAAACGTACGTTAAATGATGATAATTGTTTCTACTTTTAGGCACAAGGCCAGCAATTATCTCAGTGTATTACTGGTACTTTATTTTATCGACCCCGTAAGGATGAAAGGCAAAGTTAACCTCGGCGGGATTTGAACTCAGAATGGCAAGAGCCGTAACTCTATGCGTCAAAGCATGGCGTCCGACCCTCTACCGATACTGCCAATCCACCGCTAAATGATGATAAATATGATACAACTCTAAGCTATCTTCTTGTGATACTCTCTCACCTCACTCATTCTTCCTCCACCAGAACGCCCCCTCCCCCCCTCTCTCTCTCTCTCTCTGTCTCTCTCTTACTCTCTCTCTCTCTCTCTTTCTTTCTCTCTCTGCATGTATAAATATATATGAATATATATATATATATATATATATGTATATTCATTTATATATATGTATATATATATATATGTATGTATGTATATATATATATATATATAGCCATGTATATATGTGTGTGTGTGTGTGTATGTGTGCATTTGTATGTTATGGAGTGTCCTTCCATGTCTATGTTTATATTTGTCTGACTGTGTTTATGTCCCGTAAATTAGCGGATCGACAAAAATAGAGATCGATAAAATATGTGCCAGACTTGAAAAATATAAGAACTGGGGTCGATATAGTCAACTAAATGTATGTGGTGCCCCGATTGTGGTGCCATATTCTAGTGACTGAAACCAGTAAAGAGTAAAGGAATGTGTGTGTGTGTGTGTGTATCTGTCTGTGTGTGTGTATGCGTGTATTCGTCGTGTGTGTATGTGTATTTGTCGTGTGCGTGTTTGTTCGTGCTGTGCGTATATGTTTGTGTGTGTGTATGAGAGAGGGAGAGAGAGAGAGAGAGACCATGGGTGCATTTGTGTACATATTAGATTTCTCACTGAGAATGCTGCATAAGGAATACAAAATATAACTTGATTAAATTACTTGAAACTATAATCACAATGTCTATTTAAAAAAAAAAGAACATAATCGTGGTGTTAGGCATATAACATACATTATATTTATGTATATATTTCCTTTATACATACATACAAAATGATAATGATGGCTGCCACCCGATTTCGAGTAATGCCATCACTTGATACTTAAGCATGAGCATCATGGAAGTGGCTTTTTCCTCCTGCTAGGGACTTGCCTATGGCCAGTAATACCATGCATCGCAATAAGTGTCACATATCAAGCGATGCCAGTGGTTGAAACTTTTGTAAATGAGGAAAGGCTTTGCACTGAGCCAATCCCACTGTCTGAACATCGAATGCATTTGCACAAAAAGAACTGGTCTACATTGGATGCAAACAAAGTCGCAGGTTTTATACTGGTGACCTTCTCCTAGAGAGATATCTTAATGAAGACTAGGATTCTCTGGCTCCACAAAAAATACATACATGAAAAAACATAATAATAATAATAATAATAATAATAATAATAATAATAATAATAATAATAATAATTTCTTTATTAACCACAAGGGTTTACATAAAGTAGACATTAAGAACAGTGCAGGACAATACAGGACGGTGCAAATGGGCATTTCTGCGTGTAAAAAACAAAAACAGAGGATGTAACAAAATATAACAATGAAAAATTCCCCAATAGGGGGGAGACTTCGGAGGGACATTTGTGGAGAAAGCCCAGTAAAAGGCCACAGTGACCCTGACCACCAAGGCAAGTGCCCTCTCCCAGTTTTCCACCTTTAATTTACAGATATATACTCAGAGTAGGCCCATTCACTCGGGCCATTCTTGCATCTCTCACCCATCTTTCAACAAAATGCTGGGAAGAGAGCACTTCCCTCTCTACTCTGATTTTCCTTTTCAAATGAAATTTGAAAAAGTCAATCAGAGCATCACCGAAGAGGTAAGTGCTCGTCTTCAGCCCTTTCAAACGTGTCCACCATACTATCTCTTTCGCCATGGCCACCAGACAGATAAAAACTGCCTGCCCTTCCCGTCTAAAGGAGGAGGGCGGGGCAATCCTCACGATGGACTCAGATGATAGCCGGATCCGTCCTAAACGCGACAGCAGGTGTTCGACATAAACCTACAAGTCAGCAATTTTCGGACACTGGACGAGTGCGTGCAGGACGGTTTCGTCGCCCTGCGGGCATCTCGGACATGCCCGGCTGACGGCACCTCCATGCCTGTAGAGTTTATCCCGAACTGGCAAGGCTCCTCGGTAGCACTGCCAGGCCAGAGATTTCTGGAAGTTGTCCATAGGCCCTGGCCCGAAAGTTCTTCCGAAGAGATTGGCTAGTTGATTTTCGTCGACGCCTAGAGTTTCCCCAAGTACGTCGTCGCTCTTCCCCTCCACTAATCCTCTATAGAACGCCGAGGTGGAGTTTCCACCGATCACATTGCCCGATTGGTCGAGGGCTGTGAGCGCCTGAAGACATTCCAGTCTCCAGGCGCTCCCTCTCGGTCTTCGCTTGACCCAGGACTGCAGCTCCGTCAAGGAAACGAGCTGGGGAAATACGTGTCTAGCAAACGGCGATCACACCTGATCACCGTCGAGGAAGAGGTGGAGATGTCGTAGCCTGAGCGCGTGCCTGCGCATCATCAGCCACGGCATGCCCAGCCCTCCACGTAGCGGGTGTTGACAACAGATGGACCGCCTGACCATCGGAGCGCGTCCCTTCCACAAAAAGCCTCCCATTCCTGGGTGAGAGAAGCCACCCTGCTCGTCACCTCGTCCCAGTTTTTGTCCGTCTGGAGGTCCGGACCGAACCAGACCCCTAGCAATTTAACCGGTACGTCCGTCCAGCGTCCGACGACGCTGTTGGACGGCATGGATCTGCCTCTCCAGGTGCCGAGCTGCAGGCCCACTGACTTTTCCTGGTTGATCATTGCTCCTGTCACCGCTTCGTATTCTCTTAGTGTAGTGCCGATCGCCTCGATGTGTTTGGCGTTCGACACCACTACGGTGACATCGTCCGCATATGCTGACACGGATCTTCTGCATCCTAGTTCGCACGGGATGCCCCTCAACGTCTCCTGTTTGTGCAGTAACGGCTCGAGAGTCAATACGTACAAGAGGGACGAGAGGGGACATCCTTGGCGGACCGAGCGCATGATGTTGAACGGTTCCGACAGGTGACCGTTCACTCTCACCACAGAGCAGATGTCGCTGTGCATGGCAGCGATCTAGCCTCTGAAGACGGGCCCAAAGCCAGCCGCCCTCAGGACTGCCGCTAGGTAACGATGGTCGACCCTATCGAAAGCTTTCGACTGATCTAAATTAATCAAGGACCCACCCGTGCCACGTTCCCTAGCTACCCTCTCTACGATGTATCGCATGAGGTGGAGGTTGTCGTGGATGGATCTGTCGGGAATGGCGCATGTCTGCGCCTCTCCCACCAGACCACCAACGACAAGGGCCAACCTCTTTGCTAGCACCTTGGCCAAAATCTTGAACTCTGTGTTTAGCAGAGTTATGGGCCTGAAATTATCTATGTTATCCCCCTTGTTCGGATCCTTTCTCAGCAGTGCCACCGCTCCTCGGCTCACAGAACTGGGAATTCTCACCTTCTGTTGCCAGTTGCAGTAGACGTCCGCCAAGAGGCCTCCGAACAAGTCTGGCATCTGTACGTAAAGTTCATAGGGCAGACCATCCAAACCAGGCGATTTACCCCTTCTGCAGCCAGTCATTGCCTCCCTTACTTCAGCGGCTGTTATCGGCTTTTCGCAACACTCCGCCTCAGTGGCCGAGAGCCGCGGCAGTCCGTCGAGGTAGACACTAAAGTCCATCCCTCGACCTGGCCCACCGCTGCCCCCGCACAGCTGAGTGAAGTGTCGCTGAAAAGCGTCACACATTTGCCCGGGATCGAGTAGCATGCGCCCGTCGTGGTCCACCAAAGACCGGATCGTGGCTTTGTTGCCACGACGCGCCTCCGCCACTCGGGCCCATTGAACGGCTTTCGTCTCCTCGTGTCTGAGAGCACGCACCCTAGCTCTGACAACGCAGCCTTCGTGCTTTGCATTGAAGAATTGGTCAAGGGCCAATTTCGCCGCAAGCACGTCGGTCGCGATGCCTTTGCTAAGCGCCTCGTCTAATTTTCTAACTAGTTCTCCCTCTGCTCTATTTTTCTCTATTGCTAAAGCCTTACTAAACCTAATGGATTCTATTCTAACCGCTCTTTTCAGAGCAAACCACCACTTGTTGTTGACGATGGCCCCCGTCAACGCTCGCTTAACTAGTTCGCTAATCCGGTCTCTGTATGCCTTGCGCGCTGGTAAGGAGGCGTTTAGCTTCCAGTAGCCGGGTCCTCGTCTATGAAGCCTATCTAAGTCAAGCACACAGATTACGAATTTGTGGTCAGTGTAGCTGACTATCTTGAATTGTGGACAGCCTATGCTAGACCTATATATTTCCCTACAAAATACTCTATCTAGATATGATCTGGATGACCCTATGCGATTTGTCCAAGTCCACATTGGCACATTCGGGAAATCCAATCGGTACCTGTCAGACAGTTCAAAACGCCTGAGCAGGTTGGTGAGGCTCTTGCACCCTCCACCCCTATCCGCTAATCCCACACAGTCCCAGGGTGCATCTAAGATCCCGTTCCAGTCGCCCACTAACACTAAAGAGCGGGACGTTCCAAGAAAGGTCTCCAGTCGCCAGAAGAAATCAGGCCGCCCTGCTCCTGTCGGGGCATAGACGGCCACTAGCCTGAAAGCTTGCCCGTCTCCGTTGGTCACGTCCAGCACCACCTACTTACCCTCTGGGTCCAGGAAGATGGCCCGTATGGCGAGATCCAAACCTCTCCGAAAAAGCACAGCAACTCTTCCCCCGATCCAGGACGGCTGGGAGATGCGTACACATCGCAGCCGCCGAAGATCGGTGCCAAGGCCCGTGCTTCGGAGATTCTGGTCTCGCTGATGGCCACTACATCTATGTTTAATGACCTGAGGTCGTTGAGCAGGTGATCCTGTTCCATGACGACCCCAAGCCACGAGCATTTATGCTGCCTATTCTGAGTGAGGTCATGTTTAAAATAGAGTGGAAAAGATGGGAAAGACCACTTACCGTACCTTTCGTAGAGGAGGGATGGTTTTTCCATCCCTTTTCACTTGATCGTCTGGTGAAGGGACCGTTGAATCGTCCCTTCGGCTGGTCGTCGGCTCTTCTATGAGTATGTCCGAATATACTCTTCGATTGAGAGTCCCTCCTAGGTCTCTGAAATCACCAACTGCGTTGGGGAATTTCGTTTTAATGTTTGTGTATTGTTTCTGTGCTATTTTTAGCAGTCTTATGTTAGTTGGCGTTTTGATTGGTGCTGGTATTATGTAGTCGTGTTGTGAAATGTCTGTGTGTTCAATTATGTAAGTCATTAGTTTCTTGTTGTGTGTATTTATTGCCGTGCATTTGTTTTTCTGGGGGTGGGGTGTGGTTCTGCTATTTTCTTGTCGTTGTTGCTGGGTGTGTGTGTTTTGTTGTTGTGTTTGCGATGTTGGTGCTTGTGGTGGTGGTGTTGAAGGTGTTGTTGTTGTTGGCGGTGGGGTTGTCGCCGGGGGTGATGGTGGTGCTAGTGTGGGTGGTGATGGTGTTGGTGGTGTTGCTGCTGTGAGTCTCTTTGCAGTAGCCTTTACCCTTTTTTTCATTTTTTCCTCCCTTTTCGAAGGCGACGATGCGCTGCTTCTGCGTTTGTGCCTTCTTACGACCTTTTGCCATCCCTCTCCCACCTCAAACTCCATGTCTGATTCTGTGAAGTCGGGGAGGGGTACCAGCTCCACTCTTTCACTTGTTGTTGTTGGTGATGTTTGCACTGGAGTCTCTGTTGCAGCTGCATTTGGTATTGCTGTTGTTGTTAATACTTCCACTGCTGCTGCTGTTTTTGATTTCCGTGGCGTGGGTATGGGTGCCACGGACCTATCGTTCCTGGTTGCCGCTTATCCTGTTGCTGGTAGCCGTGGAGCCGGTTTCGGAAGGAAGGGGGTTTTCTCCTTTCTCAGGGTCTTCTCGTTGCAGAAGGCCCTGAGATGAGTCTTCGATCCACAGCGAAAGCATTTCGGGCGTTTGCCCTCAACACATATGGGCAGTTGAGTGCCGTTATCGAAGTCTATCACATCCGGGATAGCTTCGATGCACTCCTGGTTGGTTTGGATTAACATCTCAATGGAGGTGCCGACCCAATCTTCTCTTACTTTTTTCTGTACTTGCAGTACAGTTGTTTTGTCCTCGATTCCGACGAGGACAGACGCGGCCAGCCAAGAAGGGGCCATCCCGGGGGGGGGGGGGGGGGGGGGGTCAGTTTGACCCTCACAATTTTTTGCCCGCAGTAGGAAGGCACCAACATCATTTCCTCGCTCCTTAGGGTCACTAAGGATTGAGCCTTTGCCTCCTGGGGTGTGGCAAAAAGTACGTCTACGGTGGCATATTTCTTGCCTCGGGTGATGTGCGTTTTCCGCTGCCACACAGACCCCAAAGCTATTTGTATTTGAGCCTCTGTGGCTCTTTCAACCCTACGGGATTTTGTACTTACTGTACGGTACGTGACCGTACAGTGCTGTTGGGTTTCGTCACCAGTTTTTGTCACCATCTTCTTCGCTTCCTCTAATTCCTCATTTGTTATGAGGATGGTTTCCAGGTTCTTTGCGATACCTGCAAACGAGATTGGTTTTTCTTTGCTGCTGTTGTTGTTGTTGTCGTCAGAGCTGCTGTTACTTTTGTTGTTGCTGCAGGTACTACGACTACTGCCGCCGCCGCTGTTGCTGTGGTTGTTGTTGTTGTTGCTGCTGCTAATGCTGTTGTTGTTTATGCTGCTGCTGATGCTGTTGCGGCTGCTACTGTTGTTTTCATTGTCACTGTTGCTGTTGTTATTACGGCTGCTACTGCTATTATTCCTGACGTCAGACGAATGAAATGGGTTTTCGTATTTCCCGCACACCTGTTTCGTCGTTGTCGTCGTCGTCGTGGAGAAATCTTGCACGCTTTGCACGAGATTTTTCTTTTCTGTCGTCGCTTGCGAAAGAGAAGGGAGGGAGAGAGACACATTTTAAGAAGGGAGGGAGAGAGACAATCTTCTCTCTGCTGTAGTGACGATTGAGGAAGAAGAAGACGGAATGAGTGGGAGTGACCTATGAAAATTCTTTTTCGTAGCCATGTTGTTTTTTTTGTTTAAAATAAATATTGGGCACAAAACCCCAATAAGCGGTTATTTAACCCCGAACGGCCAAATAACGGGCAGAAAGACCTCTCACGAGGAGGAGGGTGTTTTTGTCTACAAGTTGGTTAAAGTTTTAAACAATTTACAATTGTTATAGTGGTCAAAATTTACAATACATTACAGAGCCGAGCCTCCGTCAACCATAGCATTCAATAATAATAATCATAATAATAATAATAATAATAATAATAATAATAATAATAATGAGCAACAGCAAATGCGGTGAGGAAATTACTTGGCATAAAAGCGAGAGGAAACAACAAACAAGAAAGATCAGAACCTTGGTGGAAGAAACGGCTGAATGGTCAAATCAGGGAAATGAGAAATGACATTGGAAAGCTTGTGTCCCTACTGAATGGGACACTAAAAAACATAGACACTAAAAATAGACTGGAAATAATGTACAAAACTAGGAGGAAAAGGCTAAATATTATCATAGAGGAACTGAAGCAACGCATTGTAGCAAAGAGTGCAACAATTAGGCGATACGAGAGCAGAGTCAGTCAGTATAGACAGAACCGCATGTTTGACAACAACCAGAAGATGTTGTTTGGACAGCTTGAAGGGAAAGAAAGAGGCAACGACTTGATCCTTGAGGCGGAACAAACTAAGACATTCTGGAGAGGAATATGGGTGAAGGATGTTAAACATAATGACCAGGCAGTGTGGATTGAGACAGTACAAAAGGAGATTAGTGAACAGGCACACCAACAAACTGATTTGAGTATCACAGTTGAAACTCTCAAGGGGCAGGCCAAAAAACTAACCAACTGGAAATCACCAGGCCCAGATGGCGTGCAGGGGTATTGGATTAAAAATGTAACATCCCTCCACCCGAAACTGACAACCATGTTCAATCACTGTTTGATGTCAGGTGAGGTACCAGAGTGGTTGACAAAAGGTACCACAGTTCTGATAATGAAAGACCGAATCAAGGGTAATGATGTTACCAACTATAGACCTATCACATGTCTGTCCGTAATGTGGAAACTGTTGACAAGCATTATGTCTGAGGAAATCTACCATCACCTCCACACAAACAACTTGTTACCGGACGAACAGAAAGGATGCCGAAAGAAGTCACGTGGTACAAAGGACCAGTTACTTATTGATAAGATGGTAATGGGGAACTGCAGGAGGAGACACACTGATCTTGCCATGGGATGGATAGACTACAGAAAGGCATTTGACATGGTGCCTCATTCTTGGATCACCAAAAGCCTGGAGATCTTCAAGGTGGCAGATAACATCAGACAGTTGTTGGGCAAGAGTATGAGGTCCTGGGAAACAGAGTTGACATCAACTAGAGAATCCTTGGGAAGCGTGAAGATCAAGAGAGGTATCTTCCAGGGAGATAGCCTGTCCCCTCTGTTGTTTGTCCTTGACCAGTGTACTGCGAAAAGTGAGAGCAGGATACAGGTTGGGAAAGGGAGGGCTTACCATCAATCACCTCCTCTTCATGGACGATCTTAAGCTCTTCGGGAAGAGTGAGAAGGAGTTGGATGTGCTTGTTGACACTGTCCGTATTTTCAGCAGTGATATATGTATGCAGTTTGGTATTAGTAAGTGTGGAGTCATTGTGATGAGGAGGGGTAGGTTGAGCAGAAGTAACGGAATCCAGATACCAACAGGTGAGATGATAAAGGAAATTAACTCTGAGGAAGGATACAAGTATTTGGGCGTTCTGGAGGCTGATGGCATCAAGAACAAAAAAATGAAGGAATTATTAAGAACTGAATACATTCGGAGAATAAGGAACGTATTGAAGTCACATCTGAACAGCAGAAATGCCATAAGCGCAGTGTCTATTATTAGGTACAGTGCGGGAATTCTGAGATGGAATGTTGCTGAACAAAAAGAAATGAATAGGAAGACTAGGAAGCTATTGACTATCTACAACATGTTCCACAAGAGGAGTGATGTCGATAGACTCTACCTAAGGAGATCTGAGGGTGGAAGAGGTCTTATCAGCATAGAGGACTGTGTTCAGATGGAGAAAAACAACCTACACAAATACGTGACTGATAGTAAGGAGCCAATGCTCAGAACTGTACTGAAGGAGGGGACAATAGGCCAGGGGATGTCCAAGGAGGAAATAACATCAAGGAGAACGAGCAGCCTTCAGGAAAAATCCCTTCATAGTACCTTCTTTGAGAAACCTGAATTTAGAGATCCACAGACATGGAAGTGGTTGAGAAGAGGAGACCTTAAAAAGGCTACAGAAGGAATGTTAATGGCTGCGCAGGAGCAGGCCCTCAAAACGAAGTGGTTGAAACACCATATTTACAAGGAGGAGGCTAGCCCACTGTGCAGGATCTGTGGATAGAGAGAGGAGACTGTGGCTCACATTGTATCCGAGTGTAAACACCTAGCCCAGACCCACTATAAGGGCTGGAGACATGATGTGATGGGCAGGGTGATCCACTGGCACCTGTGCAAAGTAAACAATTTACCACATTCTGAGAAATGGTATGAGCATAAGCCAGAGGCGGTGATGGAGAACGATCAGGTGAAGGTGCTGTGGGATTTTAGGATACAGACGGACAAGAAACTGGAACACAATAGACCTGACCTGGTGGTTGTGGACAAAGAAAAAAGATCGTGTCTGATTGTGGATGTGGCCTGCCCATTCGACACGAGAGTGCAAGAGAAGGAGAGGGATAAAATTAACCGATACCAGGACTTAAAGTGGGAGGTAAAAAGGATTTGGAACTGCCATGAAGTCAAAGTGATCCCGATTGTCATAGGCGCACTGGGGACTATCTCCAAAAGTTTCCAGGGATGGTTAAAGAAAATCGGCCCCTTCACGCTTTTTGGAACGCTTCAAAAGGCATGCTTGCTGGGAACAGCAAGAACCCTCCGATACGTCCTGAATATCTGAGGCTGCAGGTAGTGCATTGATATTCATTCCATATAGTGCATTGATATTCATTCCAACGGACTTTCCAGTTAACTAACATCAATGACTGAGATTCAAGGAATAATAATAATAATAAGCATTTTGACCTGCCCCATCAAAAGAATTGGTGGGAGCATCAACCACCTCCCATACTTGAAAAATATCACATCTCAATCTTGTGGAACTTTAGCATCCAAACAGACCGAAAAATAGATGCAAATAGACCTGATATAATATTGAAGGACTTTAAAAAGAGGGTATGCCTGCTAATTGATATGTCTGTTTCAATAGACAAGAATGCATCTATAGAAACATTTGAAAAATTGAGCAAGTATAAAGACCTCGAGATAGAAATTGGAAAAATGTGGAAATTGAGAACTAAAACAATACCAGTGGTTGTAGGCGCTCTGGGAATGATACCTAAGGGGTCTAATGATTACTTATCGCAAATCCCAGGACACCCGCGTATAGGAGAAATACAAAAGTTAGTATTAATGGGAACTGCCCATATACTAAGGAAGATTCTGTCAATATAAGTACATCACAAGTCTAAACACTAAAGATGCATGTGTGAGTATGTATGTTCTTTCTTGAACATGGCGGACCTTGTTGTCTCTTGAGGTCACTGGTTGTGACTTGGTGATAACTCGTATGAACATAGAGCAAGATAAGTGCAACTGTAATAATAATAATAATGCTAATAATGATGATGATAATAATAATAATAAATTATATATATATATATATACATATATACACACACATACATACATACACATACACACACACATACATATCTATATATACATATACACACACATACATATACACACATACATATACACACATATATAGTAACAATTAACGGTGCTGCGATCGAATGTGGCTTTTTAGTCCAGCCAATGATCTAAAATGTCTTGCACAGAGTCGGCAACCAAAACATCCACTGGCAATAGCCGGCTGTGGTTGGAGTTCATGTACTTTTGCATGTCGTTTGATCCCTTGTGCTGATCTACACTCTCTTCCACATGCTTGGCAGGCATGATGAGTAGCATCTCCAACAGCAGCCTGGTAGTCAACCACTGGTCTCACTTTATGACTGCGAAGTTGACTTTCGAGTCCAACTTTGCTGAGGCAAAGTCTTGCACAGACGCTGCATGTCAGCGCCATAGGAGGACCTTCGCTGTCTGGAAATGCAACAGCAATGCCCTTCCTTACATCCTCTTTTACTTTCTCGTATGCAATTCGAGATGCCTCAAAGGCAACTTTCCCCTCATATGCAGAGATGTCTGAATAAAGACTAGGAGGCCCTCACTCCACAAAAAATACATACATACATACACGCATATATACATCCATGCATACATACATACATACATACATACATACATACATACATACATACATACATACATACATACATGGTGGCTGCCAACTCGTTTTCGAGTACGGCCACTACTTTATATCCATGTAGGAGAACCTCTACCGATGCGCTGAACGAGTGTGACGTTTTAGTCCAGCCAGCTACTTGAAAACTCTGGTATAAACACTACACTTGTGACAATTACTGACACATACATACATACATACATACATACATACATACATACATACATACATACATACATACATACATACATACATATATTAGTGAAAAGGAGAATATTTATGCAGAACTGATGAAAAATCTGCAGATACTCCACCCTGATTACACCTTCAGATTTATGCCTGTGATTATTGGGGCACTGGGATATGTTAGTAACTGCCTCAATACAAATCTTGAGAAGCTAGGCTTCACAGGAACAGAAAGAACACAACTAGTTAGGAAATTACAAGTACAATCCATTAATGGAACAGTAAAAATATGTAAAACATTCCGAAAATGTTGCATCTAATAACTGCATATACACATGTACAGATACAAAGCATATACACATGCACACATACAACTCAAAACATCCACATCCACACATACAATAACATCCATATGTACACATGCATACATACATATCTATCTAGTTGATGTTGTGTAAATTCCAATGAGAGAGTCTTGTGTCTATGTTAGAAACCGTCTCTCTCTCTATTTGTAAAACCTTGTGAAATTATAAAACCAGAAGAACATACATACATACAATTTAATTTAAAAGAAAAAGAACTGACCAGTTCACCATGAAGATTTTACATGGGTACTTGGCACGAAAAACGAAGTCCATTGAGAGGATAAACCACACTAAAGCCTGACATGGGGTCTCGGTAAGTTTATATCAGTCGACCTTGTAAGATACCTACATGCAATCCAGCAACAAGAAATCTCCCCCAAGTACAAACTATTCAAAGGAAAAGGAAAACCAGTGGCTGACAATAAATGTAGGTTGTACAAAATAAAGACCAAAGATGTTAGTCACATTGTTGTCAACCGCGAAAAAATGTCTTCTCGTTACTACCTTCCCGTGGGACATAATATGATAGACAGAGCACTCTGAAATGCATTACGGAAGAACAATTAATGACGAATATGTTGAGTGATGGCTCAACAGAATATCGGTGAAACCTAAAAATAAAAACTACCAAATTAAAACAAACGATCTGATATTGCTGTGTTGAGATCACAGATTGAAAACATGCTTTGTTGTAGAAGTCAGCTGTCCACTCAATATCAATGTAATAAGAAAAATGCAAGAAAAAGAAGATATCTACGGACCATTCATGGGGAGTTTGCAGATCCAGTAACCAGATTAGACGTTCAGATTCATAGCTTTTATTGATTGGAGTTAGAGGATATAAACAAAGTTGCCCGGGCCAAATTATGACTGAATTTGAACTCTTGGAGAAAGAACGCAAGATCTGTAAAACACTCTTAAGATTCAAAGGATGAACGCTTACACAAGAGGCGACAGAAATATTGTTTTCTTTACAACCTTGCTACCAGGAGGATGCAAATAATTTAAAGAAACGTTATTTCACGAAACATTTGCTTCAAGGGGATTTCTTCTCTGAAGACCTTCTGCTGTCCAGCTCTCCTGAGAGTTTCTTACCACTGATGCTTTGAAAAGAGAGTAAAGTATATTTGAAGTGCCTTTTTTTAATACCAGATATACTGTTTTATAGGATTTAAAGACTCATATTTTTAGGAGGATGGAAACTATTTGAAGAATCGTTGTTTCATCGCTGCAGGACATAGCGCAATATAATGTTGCTTTGAAAATACTAATGCCCAGGGCTCCTCCACATGTATTCGCTCCTCAGCTTCCACTGAGCAAAGTGTCGAGCAGTGTCACTCATGTGTCACGTCGAATAGTCGGAAGAAGAGAAGGGAATATTCCAAATATTACAATTTGTCCACCTTTCTCGCGTTAAACTCACTAGATGTGCGTCGAAACCCCTGCACTGGTGTCAGTATCCGCGCTGTTTAACCCTCTCGACGCCACAGGTAAACACTGGTTATCTAACACCCCCTCAGCCCGGACGAGATCTTGATAGTGATCTCCCACCTCAGGTTATTATTCCCCAAAGCTGCCCCCATTCTCGCGACTGAAGCGGTAACGTCGTCCATCGATCAGGCGCTTGATACCAACAATCCGCAAGATTTAAACAAGCTACTCAGTTTTGCTAAACTCGCACTTGGGATCCTGGTGGGTTGGGAGGTTTCGGTCCCCTCTCTGTCTTCGGGGCTCAAATTCAGCATCGCTTCTTTCTACTACCCGCTCTGACTACCCTCTCCTTTCTCTCCTGTCGTCCGACTGCATGAAATATCTCCATAGACAAGTTCATTGTAAACTGATTGAAGCGTCGTTTCTGATGCGTTGCTTACACTGGCTTCTCAGGCCCATACCAGATGTCTTGACTGGCTTTGCCTTAAACATCCAGTCACCCCGGTCAATATCAGGCACTTTCAAGACCCCGCCAGTGACATCTCCTTGACCGCTTCCAGTGAAGATGTTGGTGCTGTCCAGAAATCCTTCAGCAGCTGTGGCGGAGTAGATGGCCTTCGTCCCAGCCATCTACATGATCTAACCTCACTATACACCACTGAGATAGGAGTACGTTTGCCTCGGTCAATTACTGCTCTAACAAAATCGTCTTCTAGCCGACCTCCTTAACATGCGCATGATCTTTGCTTCTCAGCCAATCTGACTGCATTGAACAATGACAGAGACATCCGACTTATGCAGTGGGCAACATCTTTTGATGACTTGCAAACTAGATAGCCTGCAGATCAGTCATGGTAGGCTTAAGCGAGGAGTTATGCCCTGTCTAGCTCGGAGTAGAGGTTAAAGGCGGATGTGAGGCGTCAGCCCTTACGATCAGACACTTCATTGCGCACACGCCCTCCTTTGTCACCTCGTCTCATGGTGAATTTAGACATGAGAAACGCTTTTAACAGCGCTTAGAAAGATCAGATTTGACACGTCTAAGATGAGCACCTTCTACTTGCGGATGGCATGGAGTGAGATAGGTATACAGTGGTTGGCAAGGAGTGAGATAGGTATACAGCGGTTGGCATGGAGTGAGATAGGTATACAGTGGTTGGCAAGGAGTGAGATAGGTATACAGTGGTTGGCAAGGAGTGAGATAGGTATACAGCGGTTGGCATGGAGTGAGATAGGTATACAGTGGTTGGCAAGGAGTGAGATAGGTATACAGCGGTTGGCATGGAGTGAGATAGGTATACAGTGGTTGGCATGGAGTTAGATAGGTATACAGTGGTTGGCATGGAGTGAGATAGGTATACAGTGGTTGGCATGGAGTGAGATAGGTATACAGCGGTTGGCAAGGAGTGAGATAGGTATACAGCGGTTGGCATGGAGTGAGATAGGTATACAGTGGTTGGCATGGAGTGAGATAGGTATACAGTGGTTGGCAAGGAGTGAGATAGGTATACAGCGGTTGGCATGGAGTGAGATAGGTATACAGTGGTTGGCATGGAGTGAGATAGGTATACAGTGGTTGGCATGGAGTGAGATAGGTATACAGTGGTTGGCATGGAGTGAGATAGGTATACAGCGGTTGGCAAGGAGTGAGATAGGTATACAGCGGTTGGCATGGAGTGAGATAGGTATACAGTGGTTGGCATGGAGTGAGATAGGTATACAGTGGTTGGCAAGGAGTGAGATAGGTATACAGCGGTTGGCAAGGAGTGAGATAGGTATAGAGCGGTTGGCAAGGAGTGAGATAGCTATACAGTGGTTGGCAAGGAGTGAGATAGGTATACAGTGGTTGGCAAGGAGTGACATAGGTATACAGTGGTTGGCATGGAGTGAGATAGGTATACAGTGGTTGGCAAGGAGTGAGATAGGTATACAGTGGTTGGCAAGGAGTGAGATAGGTATACAGCGGTTGGCAAGGAGTGAGATAGGTATACAGTGGTTGGCATGGAGTGAGATAGGTATACAGCGGTTGGCAAGGAGTGAGATAGGTATACAGTGGTTGGCAAGGAGTGAGATAGGTATACAGCGGTTGGCAAGGAGTGAGATAGGTATAGAGCGGTTGGCAAGGAGTGAGATAGGTATACAGTGGTTGGCAAGGAGTGAGATAGGTATACAGTGGTTGGCATGGAGTGAGATAGGTATACAGTGGTTGGCAAGGAGTGAGATAGGTATACAGTGGTTGGCATGGAGTGAGATAGGTATACAGTGGTTGGCATGGAGTGAGATAGGTATACAGTGGTTGGCAAGGAGTGAGATAGGTATACAGTGGTTGGCATGGAGTGAGATAGGTATACAGTGGTTGGCATGGAGAGAGATAGGTATAGAGCGGTTGGCATGGAGTGAGATAGGTATACAGTGGTTGGCAAGGAGAGAGATAGGTATACAGCGGTTGGCATGGAGTGAGATAGGTATACAGTGGTTGGCATGGAGTGAGATAGGTATACAGCGGTTGGCATGGAGTGAGATAGGTATACAGCCGTTGGCATGGAGAGAGATAGGTATACAGCGGTTGGCATGGAGTGAGATAGGTATACAGCGGTTGGCATGGAGTGAGATAGGTATACAGTGGTTGGCATGGAGTGAGATAGGTATACAGTGGTTGGCATGGAGTGAGATAGGTATACAGTGGTTGGCATGGAGAGAGATAGGTATACAGCGGTTGGCATGGAGTGAGATAGGTATACAGCGGTTGGCATGGAGTGAGATAGGTATACAGTGGTTGGCATGGAGTGAGATAGGTATACAGCGGTTGGCATGGAGTGAGATAGGTATACAGCCGTTGGCATGGAGAGAGATAGGTATACAGCGGTTGGCATGGAGTGAGATAGGTATACAGCGGTTGGCATGGAGTGAGATAGGTATACAGCGGTTGGCATGGAGTGAGATAGGTATACAGCGGTTGGCATGGAGTGAGATAGGTATACAGCCGTTGGCATGGAGAGAGATAGGTATACAGCGGTTGGCATGGAGTGAGATAGGTATACAGTGGTTGGCATGGAGTGAGATAGGTATACAGCGGTTGGCATGGAGTGAGATAGGTATACAGCGGTTGGCATGGAGTGAGATAGGTATACAGTGGTTGGCATGGAGTGAGATAGGTATACAGCGGTTGGCATGGAGTGAGATAGGTATACAGCCGTTGGCATGGAGAGAGATAGGTATACAGCGGTTGGCATGGAGTGAGATAGGTATACAGCGGTTGGGATGGAGAGAGATAGGTATACAGTGGTTGGCATGGAGAGAGATAGGTATACAGCGGTTGGCATGGAGTGAGATAGGTATACAGCGGTTGGCATGGAGTGAGATAGGTATACAGCGGTTGGGATGGAGAGAGATAGGTATACAGCGGTTGGCATGGAGTGAGATAGGTATACAGGGGTTGGCATGGAGAGAGATAGGTATACAGCGGTTGGCATGGAGTGAGATAGGTATACAGCGGTTGGCATGGAGTGAGATAGGTATACAGGGGTTGGCATGGAGAGAGATAGGTATACAGCGGTTGGCATGGAGTGAGATAGGTATACAGCGGTTGGCATGGAGAGAGATAGGTATACAGTGGTTGGCATGGAGAGAGATAGGTATACAGCGGTTGGCATGGAGTGAGATAGGTGTACAGCGGTTGGCATGGAGTGAGATAGGTATACAGCGGTTGGCATGGAGTGAGATAGGTATACAGCGGTTGGCATGGAGTGAGATAGGTATACAGCGGTTGGGATGGAGAGAGATAGGTATACAGTGGTTGGCATGGAGAGAGATAGGTATACAGCGGTTGGCATGGAGTGAGATAGGTATACAGCGGTTGGCATGGAGTGAGATAGGTATACAGCGGTTGGCATGGAGTGAGATAGGTATACAGCGGTTGGCATGGAGTGAGATAGGTATACAGCAGTTGGGATGGAGAGAGATAGGTATACAGTGGTTGGCATGGAGAGAGATAGGTATACAGCGGTTGGCATGGAGTGAGATAGGTATACAGCGGTTGGCATGGAGTGAGATAGGTATACAGCGGTTGGCATGGAGTGAGATAGGTATACAGGGGTTGGCATGGAGAGAGATAGGTATAGAGCGGTTGGCATGCAGTGAGATAGGTATACAGTGGTTGGCATGGAGTGAGATAGGTATACAGGGGTTGGCATGGAGAGAGATAGGTATACAGCGGTTGGCATGGAGTGAGACAGGTATACAGCGGTTGGCATGGAGTGAGATAGGTATACAGCGGTTGGGATGGAGAGAGATGGGTATACAGTGGTTGGCATGGAGAGAGATAGGTATACAGCGGTTGGCATGGAGTGAGATAGGTATACAGCGGTTGGCATGGAGTGAGATAGGTATACAGCGGTTGGCATGGAGTGAGATAGGTATACAGCGGTTGGCATGGAGTGAGATAGGTATACAGCGGTTGGGATGGAGAGAGATAGGTATACAGTGGTTGGCATGGAGTGAGATAGGTATACAGCGGTTAGCATGGAGTGAGATAGGTATACAGCGGTTGGCATGGAGTGAGATAGGTATACAGGGGTTGGCATGGAGAGAGATAGGTATAGAGCGGTTGGCATGGAGTGAGATAGGTATACAGTGGTTGGCATGGAGTGAGATAGGTATACAGGGGTTGGCATGGAGAGAGATAGGTATACAGCGGTTGGCATGGAGTGAGATAGGTATACAGTGGTTGGCATGGAGTGAGATAGGTATACAGTGGTTGGCATGGAGTGAGATAGGTATACAGTGGTTGGCATGGAGTGAGATAGGTATACAGCGGTTGGCATGGAGTGAGATAGGTATACAGTGGTTGGCATGGAGTGAGATAGGTATACAGTGGTTGGCATGGAGTGAGATAGGTATACAGTGGTTGGCATGGAGTGAGATAGGTATACAGCGGTTGGCATGGAGAGAGATAGGTATAGAGCGGTTGGCATGGAGTGAGATAGGTATACAGCGGTTGGCATGGAGTGAGATAGGTATACAGTGGTTGGCAAGGAGTGAGATAGGTATAGAGCGGTTGGCATGGAGTGAGATAGGTATACAGTGGTTGGCATGGAGTGAGATAGGTATAGAGCGGTTGGCAAGGAGTGAGATAGGTATACAGCGGTTGGCAAGGAGTGAGATAGGTATACAGTGGTTGGCATGGAGTGAGATAGGTATACAGCGGTTGGCATGGAGTGAGATAGGTATACAGTGGTTGGCATGGAGTGAGATAGGTATACAGCGGTTGGCAAGGAGTGAGATAGGTATACAGTGGTTGGCATGGAGTGAGATAGGTATACAGCGGTTGGCATGGAGTGAGATAGGTATAGAGCGGTTGGCAAGGAGTGAGATAGGTATACAGTGGTTGGCATGGAGTGAGATAGGTATACAGCGGTTGGCAAGGAGTGAGATAGGTATACAGCGGTTGGCAAGGAGTGAGATAGGTGTACAGCGGTTGGCAAGGAGTGAGATAGGTATACAGTGGTTGGCATGGAGTGAGATAGGTATACAGCGGTTGGCATGGAGTGAGATAGGTATAGAGCGGTTGGCATGGAGTGAGATAGGTATACAGCGGTTGGCATGGAGTGAGATAGGTATACAGTGGTTGGCAAGGAGTGAGATAGGTATAGAGCGGTTGGCAAGGAGTGAGATAGGTATACAGCGGTTGGCAAGGAGTGAGATAGGTATACAGTGGTTGGCAAGGAGTGAGATAGGTATACAGCGGTTGGCAAGGAGTGAGATAGGTATACAGCGGTTGGCATGGAGTGAGATAGGTATACAGCGGTTGGCATGGAGTGAGATAGGTATACAGTGGTTGGCATGGAGTGAGATAGGTATACAGTGGTTGGCATGGAGTGAGATAGGTATACAGTGGTTGGCATGGAGTGAGATAGGTATACAGTGGTTGGCATGGAGTGAGATAGGTATACAGCGGTTGGCATGGAGTGAGATAGGTATACAGTGGTTGGCAAGGAGTGAGATAGGTATAGAGCGGTTGGCATGGAGTGAGATAGGTATAGAGCGGTTGGCAAGGAGTGAGATAGGTATACAGTGGTTGGCAAGGAGTGACATAGGTATACAGCGGTTGGCAAGGAGTGAGATAGGTATACAGCGGTTGGCATGGAGTGAGATAGGTATACAGTGGTTGGCATGGAGTGAGATAGGTATACAGTGGTTGGCATGGAGTGAGATAGGTATACAGTGGTTGGCATGGAGTGAGATAGGTATACAGTGGTTGGCATGGAGTGAGATAGGTATACAGTGGTTGGCAAGGAGTGAGATAGGTATAGAGCGGTTGGCATGGAGTGAGATAGGTATAGAGCGGTTGGCAAGGAGTGAGATAGGTATACAGTGGTTGGCAAGGAGTGACATAGGTATACAGCGGTTGGCAAGGAGTGAGATAGGTATACAGCGGTTGGCATGGAGTGAGATAGGTATACAGTGGTTGGCATGGAGTGAGATAGGTATACAGCGGTTGGCAAGGAGTGAGATAGGTATACAGCGGTTGGCATGGAGTGAGATAGGTATACAGTGGTTGGCAAGGAGTGAGATAGGTATAGAGCGGTTGGCATGGAGTGAGATAGGTATAGAGCGGTTGGCAAGGAGTGAGATAGGTATACAGTGGTTGGCAAGGAGTGACATAGGTATACAGCGGTTGGCAAGGAGTGAGATAGGTATACAGCGGTTGGCATGGAGTGAGATAGGTATACAGTGGTTGGCATGGAGTGAGATAGGTATACAGTGGTTGGCATGGAGTGAGATAGGTATACAGTGGTTGGCATGGAGTGAGATAGGTATACAGTGGTTGGCATGGAGTGAGATAGGTATACAGTGGTTGGCAAGGAGTGAGATAGGTATAGAGCGGTTGGCATGGAGTGAGATAGGTATAGAGCGGTTGGCAAGGAGTGAGATAGGTATACAGTGGTTGGCAAGGAGTGACATAGGTATACAGCGGTTGGCAAGGAGTGAGATAGGTATACAGCGGTTGGCATGGAGTGAGATAGGTATACAGTGGTTGGCATGGAGTGAGATAGGTATACAGCGGTTGGCAAGGAGTGAGATAGGTATACAGCGGTTGGCATGGAGTGAGATAGGTATACAGTGGTTGGCATGGAGTGAGATAGGTATACAGCGGTTGGCATGGAGTGAGATAGGTATACAGCGGTTGGCATGGAGTGAGATAGGTATACAGCGGTTGGCATGGAGTGAGATAGGTATACAGTGGTTGGCAAGGAGTGAGATAGGTATAGAGCGGTTGGCAAGGAGTGAGATAGGTATACAGCGGTTGGCAAGGAGTGAGATAGGTATACAGCGGTTGGCAAGGAGTGAGATAGGTATACAGCGGTTGGCATGGAGTGAGATAGGTATACAGCGGTTGGCAAGGAGTGAGATAGGTATACAGCGGTTGGCAAGGAGTGAGATAGGTATACAGCGGTTGGCAAGGAGTGAGATAGGTATACAGCGGTTGGCAAGGAGTGAGATAGGTATAGAGCGGTTGGCAAGGAGTGAGATAGGTATACAGCGGTTGGCATGGAGTGAGATAGGTATACAGTGGTTGGCAAGGAGTGAGATAGGTATACAGTGGTTGGCATGGAGTGAGATAGGTATACAGCGGTTGGCAAGGAGTGAGATAGGTATACAGCGGTTGGCATGGAGTGAGATAGGTATACAGTGGTTGGCATGGAGTGACATAGGTATACAGCGGTTGGCATGGAGTGACATAGGTATACAGTGGTTGGCATGGAGTGACATAGGTATACAGCGGTTGGCAAGGAGTGAGATAGGTATACAGTGGTTGGCATGGAGTGAGATAGGTATACAGCGGTTGGCATGGAGTGAGATAGGTATACAGTGGTTGGCATGGAGTGACATAGGTATACAGCGGTTGGCATGGAGTGACATAGGTATACAGTGGTTGGCATGGAGTGACATAGGTATACAGCGGTTGGCAAGGAGTGAGATAGGTATACAGTGGTTGGCATGGAGTGAGATAGGTATACAGCGGTTGGCATGGAGTGAGATAGGTATACAGTGGTTGGCATGGAGTGAGATAGGTATACAGCGGTTGGCATGGAGTGAGATAGGTATACAGTGGTTGGCATGGAGTGAGATAGGTATACAGCGGTTGGCATGGAGTGCGATAGGTATACAGTGGTTGGCATGGAGTGAGATAGGTATACAGCGGTTGGCATGGAGTGAGATAGGTATACAGTGGTTGGCATGGAGTGAGATAGGTATACAGCGGTTGGCAAGGAGTGAGATAGGTATACAGTGGTTGGCATGGAGTGAGATAGGTATACAGCGGTTGGCATGGAGTGAGATAGGTATACAGTGGTTGGCATGGAGTGAGATAGGTATACAGCGGTTGGCATGGAGTGAGATAGGTATACAGTGGTTGGCATGGAGTGAGATAGGTATACAGTGGTTGGCATGGAGTGAGATAGGTATACAGCGGTTGGCATGGAGTGAGATAGGTATACAGTGGTTGGCAAGGAGTGAGATAGGTATAGAGCGGTTGGCATGGAGTGAGATAGGTATACAGTGGTTGGCATGGAGTGAGATAGGTATACAGCCGTTGGCAAGGAGTGAGATAGGTATACAGGGGTTGGCATGGAGTGAGATAGGTATACAGAGGTTGGCATGGAGAGAGATAGGTATACAGCCGGTGGCAAGGAGTGAGATAGGTATACAGCGGTTGGCATGGAGTGAGATAGGTATAGAGCAGTTGGCATGGAGTGAGATAGGTATACAGCGGTTGGCAAGGAGTGAGATAGGTATACAGCGGTTGGCAAGGAGTGAGATAGGTATACAGCGGTTGGCAAGGAGTGAGATAGGTATACAGCGGTTGGCAAGGAGTGAGATAGGTATACAGCGGTTGGCAAGGAGTGAGATAGGTATACAGCGGTTGGCATGGAGTGAGATAGGTATAGAGCGGTTGGCATGGAGTGAGATAGGTATACAGCGGTTGGCAAGGAGTGAGATAGGTATACAGTGGTTGGCAAGGAGTGACATAGGTATACAGCGGTTGGCAAGGAGTGAGATAGGTATACAGCGGTTGGCATGGAGAGAGATAGGTATAGAGCGGTTGGCATGGAGTGAGATAGGTATACAGTGGTTGGCAAGGAGTGAGATAGGTATACAGTGGTTGGCAAGGAGTGAGATAGGTATAGAGCGGTTGGCAAGGTGTGAGATAGGTATACAGCGGTTGGCAAGGAGTGAGATAGGTATACAGCGGTTGGCATGGAGTGAGATAGGTATACAGCGGTTGGCAAGGAGTGAGATAGGTATACAGCGGTTGGCATGGAGTGAGATAGGTATACAGCGGTTGGCAAGGAGTGAGATAGGTATTCAGCGGTTGGCATGGAGTGAGATAGGTATACAGCCGTTGGCATGGAGTGAGATAGGTATACAGCGGTTGGCAAGGAGTGAGATAGGTATACAGCGGTTGGCAAGGAGTGAGATAGGTATACAGCGGTTGGCATGGAGTGAGATAGGTATACAGCGGTTGGCATGGAGTGAGATAGGTATACAGCGGTTGGCATGGAGTGAGATAGGTATACAGCGGTTGGCATGGAGTAGGATAGGTATACAGCGGTTGGCATGGAGTGAGATAGGTATACAGCGGTTGGCATGGAGTGAGATAAGTATACAGTGGTTGGCATGGAGTGAGATAGGTATACAGTGGTTGGCATGGAGTGAGATAGGTATACAGTGGTTGGCATGGAGAGAGATAGGTATACAGCGGTTGGCATGGAGTGAGATAGGTATACAGCGGTTGGCATGGAGTGAGATAGGTATAGAGTGGTTGGCATGGAGTGAGATAGGTATACAGCGGTTGGCATGGAGTGAGATAGATATAGAGTGGTTGGCATGGAGTGAGATAGGTATAGAGCGGTTGGCAAGGAGTGAGATAGGTATACAGCGGTTGGCATGGAGAGAGATAGGTATACAGTGGTTGGCATGGAGTGAGATAGGTATACAGTGGTTGGCAAGGAGTGAGATAGGTATACAGTGGTTGGCAAGGAGTGAGATAGGTATACAGTGGTTGGCAAGGAGTGAGATAGGTATACAACGGTTGGCAAGGAGTGACATAGGTATACAGCGGTTGGCATGGAGTGAGATAGGTATACAGTGGTTGGCATGGAGTGAGATAGGTATACAGTGGTTGGCAAGGAGTGAGATAGGTATACAGTGGTTGGCAAGGAGTGAGATAGGTATAGAGCGGTTGGCAAGGAGTGAGATAGGTATACAGCGGTTGGCATGGAGAGAGATAGGTATACAGTGGTTGGCATGGAGTGAGATAGGTATACAGTGGTTGGCAAGGAGTGAGATAGGTATACAGTGGTTGGCAAGGAGTGAGATAGGTATACAGTGGTTGGCAAGGAGTGAGATAGGTATACAACGGTTGGCAAGGAGTGAGATAGGTATACAGCGGTTGGCATGGAGTGAGATAGGTATACAGTGGTTGGCATGGAGTGAGATAGGTATACAGTGGTTGGCAAGGAGTGAGATAGGTATACAGCGGTTGGCAAGGAGTGAGATAGGTATACAACGGTTGGCAAGGAGTGAGATAGGTATACAGCGGTTGGCATGGAGTGACATAGGTATACAGTGGTTGGCATGGAGTGAGATAGGTATACAGTGGTTGGCAAGGAGTGAGATAGGTATACAGCGGTTGGCAAGGAGTGAGATAGGTATACAACGGTTGGCAAGGAGTGAGATAGGTATACAGCGGTTGGCATGGAGTGAGATAGGTATACAGTGGTTGGCATGGAGTGAGATAGGTATACAGTGGTTGGCAAGGAGTGAGATAGGTATACAGTGGTTGGCAAGGAGTGAGATAGGTATAGAGCGGTTGGCAAGGAGTGAGATAGGTATACAGCGGTTGGCAAGGAGTGAGATAGGTATACAGCCGTTGGCATGGAGTGAAATAGGTATACAACGGTTGGCAAGGAGTGAGATAGGTATACAGCGGTTGGCATGGAGTGAGATAGGTATACAGTGGTTGGCATGGAGTGAGATAGGTATACAGCCGTTGGCAAGGAGTGAGATAGGTATACAGGGGTTGGCATGGAGTGAGATAGGTATACAGAGGTTGGCATGGAGAGAGATAGGTATACAGCCGTTGGCAAGGAGTGAGATAGGTATACAGCGGTTGGCATGGAGTGAGATAGGTATAGAGCAGTTGGCATGGAATGAGATAGGTATACAGCGGTTGGCAAGGAGTGAGATAGGTATACAGCGGTTGGCAAGGAGTGAGATAGGTATACAGTGGTTGGCAAGGAGTGAGATAGGTATACAGTGGTTGGCAAGGAGTGACATAGGTATACAGCGGTTGGCAAGGAGTGAGATAGGTATACAGCCGTTGGCAAGGAGTGAGATAGGTATACAGCGGTTGGCATGGAGAGAGATAGGTATAGAGCGGTTGGCATGGAGTGAGATAGGTATACAGTGGTTGGCAAGGAGTGAGATAGGTATACAGTGGTTGGCAAGGAGTGAGATAGGTATACAGTGGTTGGCAAGGAGTGACATAGGTATACAGCGGTTGGCAAGGAGTGAGATAGGTATACAGCCGTTGGCAAGGAGTGAGATAGGTATACAGCGGTTGGCATGGAGAGAGATAGGTATAGAGCGGTTGGCATGGAGTGAGATAGGTATACAGTGGTTGGCAAGGAGTGAGATAGGTATACAGTGGTTGGCAAGGAGTGAGATAGGTATACAACGGTTGGCAAGGAGTGAGATAGGTATACAGTGGTTGGCATGGAGAGAGATAGGTATAGAGCGGTTGGCAAGGTGTGAGATAGGTATACAGCGGTTGGCAAGGAGTGAGATAGGTATACAGCGGTTGGCATGGAGTGAGATAGGTATACAGCGGTTGGCAAGGAGTGAGATAGGTATACAGCGGTTGGCATGGAGTGAGATAGGTATACAGCGGTTGGCAAGGAGTGAGATAGGTATTCAGCCGTTGGCATGGAGTGAGATAGGTATACAGCCGTTGGCATGGAGTGAGATAGGTATACAGCGGTTGGCAAGGAGTGAGATAGGTATACAGCGGTTGGCAAGGAGTGAGATAGGTATACAGCGGTTGGCATGGAGTGAGATAGGTATACAGCGGTTGGCATGGAGTGAGATAGGTATACAGCGGTTGGCAAGGAGTGAGATAGGTATACAGCGGTTGGCATGGAGTGAGATAGGTATACAGCGGTTGGCAAGGAGTGAGATAGGTATTCAGCGGTTGGCATGGAGTGAGATAGGTATACAGCCGTTGGCATGGAGTGAGATAGGTATACAGCGGTTGGCAAGGAGTGAGATAGGTATACAGCGGTTGGCAAGGAGTGAGATAGGTATACAGCGGTTGGCATGGAGTGAGATAGGTATACAGCGGTTGGCATGGAGTGAGATAGGTATACAGCGGTTGGCATGGAGTGAGATAGGTATACAGTGGTTGGCAAGGAGTGAGATAGGTATAGAGTGGTTGGCATGGAGTGAGATAGGTATAGAGCGGTTGGCAAGGAGTGAGATAGGTATACAGCGGTTGGCATGGAGAGAGATAGGTATACAGTGGTTGGCATGGAGTGAGATAGGTATACAGTGGTTGGCAAGGAGTGAGATAGGTATACAGTGGTTGGCAAGGAGTGAGATAGGTATACAGTGGTTGGCAAGGAGTGAGATAGGTATACAACGGTTGGCAAGGAGTGAGATAGGTATACAGCGGTTGGCATGGAGTGAGATAGGTATACAGTGGTTGGCATGGAGTGAGATAGGTATACAGTGGTTGGCAAGGAGTGAGATAGGTATACAGTGGTTGGCATGGAGTGAGATAAGTATACAGTGGTTGGCATGGAGTGAGATAGGTATAGAGTGGTTGGCATGGAGTGAGATAGGTATAGAGCGGTTGGCAAGGAGTGAGATAGGTATACAGCGGTTGGCATGGAGAGAGATAGGTATACAGTGGTTGGCATGGAGTGAGATAGGTATACAGTGGTTGGCAAGGAGTGAGATAGGTATACAGTGGTTGGCAAGGAGTGAGATAGGTATACAGTGGTTGGCATGGAGTGAGATAAGTATACAGTGGTTGGCATGGAGTGAGATAGGTATAGAGTGGTTGGCATGGAGTGAGATAGGTATAGAGCGGTTGGCAAGGAGTGAGATAGGTATACAGCGGTTGGCATGGAGAGAGATAGGTATACAGTGGTTGGCATGGAGTGAGATAGGTATACAGTGGTTGGCAAGGAGTGAGATAGGTATACAGTGGTTGGCAAGGAGTGAGATAGGTATACAGTGGTTGGCAAGGAGTGAGATAGGTATACAACGGTTGGCAAGGAGTGAGATAGGTATACAGCGGTTGGCATGGAGTGAGATAGGTATACAGTGGTTGGCATGGAGTGAGATAGGTATACAGTGGTTGGCAAGGAGTGAGATAGGTATACAGTGGTTGGCAAGGAGTGAGATAGGTATAGAGCGGTTGGCAAGGAGTGAGATAGGTATACAGCGGTTGGCATGGAGAGAGATAGGTATACAGTGGTTGGCATGGAGTGAGATAGGTATACAGTGGTTGGCAAGGAGTGAGATAGGTATACAGTGGTTGGCAAGGAGTGAGATAGGTATACAGTGGTTGGCAAGGAGTGAGATAGGTATACAACGGTTGGCAAGGAGTGAGATAGGTATACAGCGGTTGGCATGGAGTGAGATATGTATACAGCGGTTGGCATGGAGTGAGATAGGTATAAAGCGGTTGGCATGGAGTGAGATAGGTATACAGCGGTTGGCATGGAGTGAGATATGTATACAGTGGTTGGCATGGAGTGAGATAGGTATACAGTGGTTGGCATGGAGTGAGATAGGTATAAAGCGGTTGGCATGGAGTGAGATAGGTATACAGCGGTTGGCATGGAGTGAGATAGGTATACAGTGGTTGGCATGGAGTGAGATAGGTATACAGTGGTTGGCAAGGAGTGAGATAGGTATACAGCGGTTGGCAAGGAGTGAGATAGGTATACAGCGGTTGGCATGGAGTGAGATAGGTATAAAGCGGTTGGCATGGAGTGAGATAGGTATACAGCGGTTGGCATGGAGTGAGATAGGTATACAGTGGTTGGCATGGAGTGAGATAGGTATACAGTGGTTGGCAAGGAGTGAGATAGGTATACAGCGGTTGGCATGGAGTGAGATAGGTATACAGTGGTTGGCAAGGAGTGAGATAGGTATACAGTGGTTGGCAAGGAGTGAGATAGGTATAGAGCGGTTGGCATGGAGTGAGATAGGTATACAGCGGTTGGCAAGGAGTGAGATAGGTATACAGCGGTTGGCAAGGAGTGAGATAGGTATACAGCGGTTGGCATGGAGTGAGATAGGTATACAGTGGTTGGCAAGGAGTGAGATAGGTATACAGTGGTTGGCAAGGAGTGAGATAGGTATAGAGCGGTTGGCATGGAGTGAGATAGGTATACAGCGGTTGGCAAGGAGTGAGATAGGTATACAGCGGTTGGCAAGGAGTGAGATAGGTATACAGCGGTTGGCAAGGAGTGAGATAGGTATACAGCGGTTGGCATGGAGTGAGATAGGTATACAGCGGTTGGCAAGGAGTGAGATAGGTATACAGCGGTTGGCAAGGAGTGAGATAGGTATACAGCGGTTGGCAAGGAGTGAGATAGGTATACAGCGGTTGGCATGGAGTGAGATAGGTATAGAGCGGTTGGCATGGAGTGAGATAGGTATACAGCGGTTGGCAAGGAGTGAGATAGGTATACAGTGGTTGGCAAGGAGTGACATAGGTATACAGCGGTTGGCAAGAGTGAGATAGGTATACAGCCGTTGGCAAGGAGTGAGATAGGTATACAGCGGTTGGCATGGAGAGAGATAGGTATAGAGCGGTTGGCATGGAGTGAGATAGGTATACAGTGGTTGGCAAGGAGCGAGATAGGTATACAGTGGTTGGCAAGGAGTGAGATAGGTATAGAGCGGTTGGCAAGGTGTGAGATAGGTATACAGCGGTTGGCAAGGAGTGAGATAGGTATACAGCGGTTGGCATGGAGTGAGATAGGTATACAGCGGTTGGCAAGGAGTGAGATAGGTATACAGCGGTTGGCAAGGAGTGAGATAGGTATACAGCGGTTGGCAAGGAGTGAGATAGGTATACAGCGGTTGGCAAGGAGTGAGATAGGTATACAGCGGTTGGCAAGGAGAGAGATAGGTATACAGCGGTTGGCAAGGAGTGAGATAGGTATACAGCGGTTGGCAAGGAGAGAGATAGGTATACAGCGGTTGGCAAGGAGTGAGATAGGTATACAGCGGTTGGCAAGGAGTGAGATAGGTATACAGCGGTTGGCAAGGAGAGAGATAGGTATACAGCGGTTGGCAAGGAGTGAGATAGGTATACAGCGGTTGGCAAGGAGAGAGATAGGTATACAGCGGTTGGCAAGGAGTGAGATAGGTATACAGCGGTTGGCAAGGAGTGAGATAGGTATACAGCGGTTGGCAAGGAGAGAGATAGGTATACAGCGGTTGGCAAGGAGTGAGATAGGTATACAGCGGTTGGCAAGGAGTGAGATAGGTATACAGTGGTTGGCATGGAGTGAGATAGGTATACAGCGGTTGGCATGGAGTGAGATAGGTATACAGCGGTTGGCATGGAGTGAGATAGGTATACAGCGGTTGGCATGGAGTAGGATAGGTATACAGCGGTTGGCATGGAGTGAGATAGGTATAGAGTGGTTGGCATGGAGTGAGATAGGTATACAGCGGTTGGCATGGAGTGAGATAGATATAGAGTGGTTGGCATGGAGTGAGATAGGTATAGAGTGGTTGGCATGGAGTGAGATAGGTATAGAGTGGTTGGCATGGAGTGAGATAGGTATAGAGCGGTTGGCAAGGAGTGAGATAGGTATACAGCCGTTGGCATGGAGAGAGATAGGTATACAGTGGTTGGCATGGAGTGAGATAGGTATACAGTGGTTGGCAAGGAGTGAGATAGGTATACAGTGGTTGGCAAGGAGTGAGATAGGTATACAGTGGTTGGCAAGGAGTGAGATAGTATACAACGGTTGGCAAGGAGTGAGATAGGTATAGAGCGGTTGGCATGGAGTGAGATAGGTATACAGTGGTTGGCAAGGAGTGAGATAGGTATACAGTGGTTGGCAAGGAGTGAGATAGGTATAGAGCGGTTGGCATGGAGTGAGATAGGTATACAGTGGTTGCCATGGAGTGAGATAGGTATACAGTGGTTGGGAAGGAGTGAGATAGGTATACAGTGGTTGGCATGGAGTGAGATAGGTATACAGCGGTTGGCATGGAGTGAGATAGGTATACAGTGGTTGGCAAGGAGTGAGATAGGTATACAGTGGTTGGCAAGGAGTGAGATAGGTATACAGTGGTTGGCAAGGAGTGAGATAGGTATACAGCGGTTGGCATGGAGTGAGATAGGTATACAGTGGTTGGCATGGAGTGAGATAGGTATACAGTGGTTGGCAAGGAGTGAGATAGGTATACAGCGGTTGGCATGGAGTGAGATAGGTATACAGTGGTTGGCAAGGAGTGAGATAGGTATACAGTGGTTGGCAAGGAGTGAGATAGGTATACAGCGGTTGGCATGGAGTGAGATAGGTATACAGTGGTTGGCATGGAGTGAGATAGGTATACAGTGGTTGGCAAGGAGTGAGATAGGTATACAGTGGTTGGCAAGGAGTGAGATAGGTATACAGAGGTTGGCAAGGAGTGAGATAGGTATACAACGGTTGGCAAGGAGTGAGATAGGTATACAACGGTTGGAAAGGAGTGAGATAGGTATACAGCGGTTGGCATGGAGTGAGATAGGTATACAGTGGTTGGCATGGAGTGAGATAGGTATACAGTGGTTGGGATGGAGTGAGATAGGTATAAAGCGGTTGGCATTGAGTGAGATAGGTATAGAGCGGTTGGCAAGGAGTGAGATAGGTATACAGCGGTTGGCAAGGAGTGAGATAGGTATACAGCCGTTGGCATGGAGTGAAATAGGTATACAGCGGTTGGCAAGGAGTGAGATAGGTATACAGTGGTTGGCATGGAGTGAGATAGGTATACAGCGGTTGGGATGGAGTGAGATAGGTATACAGCGGTTGGCAAGGAGTGAGATAGGTATAGAGCGGTTGGCATGGAGTGAGATAGGTATACAGTGGTTGGCAAGGAGTGAGATAGGTATACAGTGGTTGGCAAGGAGTGAGATAGGTATACAGCGGTTGGCATGGAGTGAGATAGGTATACAGTGGTTGGCATGGAGAGAGATAGGTATACAGCGGTTGGGATGGAGTGAGATAGGTATACAGAGGTTGGCATGGAGAGAGATAGGTATACAGCGGTTGGCAAGGAGTGAGATAGGTATAGAGCGGTTGGCATGGAGTGAGATAGGTATACAGAGGTTGGCATGGAGAGAGATAGGTATACAGCCGTTGGCAAGGAGTGAGATAGGTATAGAGCGGTTGGCATGGAGTGAGATAGGTATACAGCGGTTGGGATGGAGTGAGATAGGTATACAGAGGTTGGCATGGAGAGAGATAGGTATACAGCCGTTGGCAAGGAGTGAGATAGGTATAGAGCGGTTGGCAAGGAGTGAGATAGGTATACAGCGGTTGGCATGGAGTGAGATAGGTATACAGAGGTTGGCATGGAGTGAGATAGGTATACAGCCGTTGGCAAGGAGTGAGATAGGTATACAGGGGTTGGCATGGAGTGAGATAGGTATACAGTGGTTGGCATGGAGTGAGATAGGTATACAGCGGTTGGCAAGGAGTGAGATAGGTATACAGCGGTTGGCATGGAGTGAGATAGGTATACAGTGGTTGGCAAGGAGTGAGATAGGTATACAGTGGTTGGCAAGGAGTGAGATAGGTATACAGCGGTTGGCATGGAGTGAGATAGGTATACAGTGGTTGGCAAGGAGTGAGATAGGTATACAGCGGTTGGCATGGAGTGAGATAGGTATACAGCGGTTGGCATGGAGTGAGATAGGTATACAGCGGTTGGGATGGAGTGAGATAGGTATACAGTGGTTGGCAAGGAGTGAGATAGGTATACAGCGGTTGGCATGGAGTGAGATAGCTATACAGTGGTTGGCAAGGAGTGAGATAGGTATACAGCGGTTGGCATGGAGTGAGATAGGTATACAGCGGTTGGCAAGGAGTGAGATAGGTATACAGCGGTTGGCATGGAGTGAGATAGGTATACAGCGGTTGGCAAGGAGTGAGATAGGTATACAGCGGTTGGCATGGAGTGAGATAGGTATACAGCGGTTGGCAAGGAGTGAGATAGGTATACAGCGGTTGGCATGGAGTGAGATAGGTATACAGCGGTTGGCAAGGAGTGAGATAGGTATACAGCGGTTGGCATGGAGTGAGATAGGTATACAGTGGTTGGCATGGAGTGAGATAGGTATACAGCGGTTGGCATGGAGTGAGATAGGTATACAGCGGTTGGCAAGGAGTGAGATAGGTATACAGCGGTTGGCATGGAGTGAGATAGGTATACAGCGGTTGGCATGGAGTGAGATAGGTATAGAGCAGTTGGCATGGAGTGAGATAGGTATACAGCGGTTGGCATGGTGTGAGATAGGTATACAGTGGTTGGCAAGGAGTGAGATAGGTATACAGCGGTTGGCATGGAGTGAGATAGGTATACAGCGGTTGGCATGGAGTGAGATAGGTATACAGCGGTTGGCAAGGAGTGAGATAGGTATACAGCGGTTGGCATGGAGTGAGATAGGTATACAGCGGTTGGCAAGGAGTGAGATAGGTATACAGCGGTTGGCATGGAGTGAGATAGGTATACAGCGGTTGGCATGGAGTGAGATAGGTATACAGCGGTTGGCAAGGAGTGAGATAGGTATACAGCAGTTGGCATGGAGTGAGATAGGTATACAGCGGTTGGCAAGGAGTGAGATAGGTATACAGCGGTTGGCAAGGAGTGAGATAGGTATACAGCGGTTGGCAAGGAGTGAGATAGGTATACAGCGGTTGGCATGGAGTGAGATAGGTATACAGTGGTTGGCAAGGAGTGAGATAGGTATACAGTGGTTGGCAAGGAGTGAGATAGGTATAGAGCGGTTGGCAAGGTGTGAGATAGGTATACAGCGGTTGGCAAGGAGTGAGATAGGTATACAGCGGTTGGCATGGAGTGAGATAGGTATACAGCGGTTGGCAAGGAGTGAGATAGGTATACAGCGGTTGGCATGGAGTGAGATAGGTATACAGCGGTTGGCATGGAGTGAGATAGGTATAGAGCAGTTGGCATGGAGTGAGATAGGTATACAGCGGTTGGCATGGAGTGAGATAGGTATACAGCGGTTGGCATGGAGTGAGATAGGTATACAGTGGTTGGCATGGAGTGAGATAGGTATACAGCGGTTGGCAAGGAGTGAGATAGGTGTACAGCGGTTGGCAAGGAGTGAGATAGGTATACAGCGGTTGGCAAGGAGTGAGATAGGTATACAGCGGTTGGCAAGGAGTGAGATAGGTATACAGCGGTTGGCATGGAGTGAGATAGGTATAGAGCGGTTGGCATGGAGTGAGATAGGTATACAGCGGTTGGCAAGGAGTGAGATAGGTATACAGTGGTTGGCAAGGAGTGACATAGGTATACAGCGGTTGGCAAGGAGTGAGATAGGTATACAGCCGTTGGCAAGGAGTGAGATAGGTATACAGCGGTTGGCATGGAGAGAGATAGGTATACAGCGGTTGGCAAGGAGTGAGATAGGTATACAGCGGTTGGCAAGGAGTGAGATAGGTATACAGCGGTTGGCAAGGAGTGAGATAGGTATACAGCGGTTGGCATGGAGTGAGATAGGTATACAGCGGTTGGCAAGGAGTGAGATAGGTATACAGCGGTTGGCATGGAGTGAGATAGGTATACAGCCGTTGGCATGGAGTGAGATAGGTATACAGCGGTTGGCAAGGAGTGAGATAGGTATACAGCGGTTGGCAAGGAGTGAGATAGGTATACAGCGGTTGGCATGGAGTGAGATAGGTATACAGCGGTTGGCATGGAGTGAGATAGGTATACAGCGGTTGGCATGGAGTGAGATAGGTATACAGCGGTTGGCATGGAGTAGGATAGGTATACAGCGGTTGGCATGGAGTGAGATAGGTATACAGTGGTTGGCATGGAGTGAGATAGGTATACAGTGGTTGGCATGGAGTGAGATAGGTATACAGTGGTTGGCATGGAGTGAGATAGGTATACAGTGGTTGGCATGGAGAGAGATAGGTATACAGCGGTTGGCATGGAGTGAGATAGGTATACAGCGGTTGGCATGGAGTGAGATAGGTATAGAGTGGTTGGCATGGAGTGAGATAGGTATACAGCGGTTGGCATGGAGTGAGATAGATATAGAGTGGTTGGCATGGAGTGAGATAGGTATACAGCGGTTGGCATGGAGTGAGATAGGTATAGAGCGGTTGGCATGGAGTGAGATAGGTATACAGTGGTTGGCATGGAGTGAGATAGGTATACAATGGTTGGCATGGAGTGAGATAGGTATACAGTGGTTGGCATGGAGAGAGATAGGTATAGAGCGGTTGGCATGGAGTGAGATAGGTATACAGTGGTTGGCATGGAGTGAGATAGGTATACAGCGGTTGGCATGGAGTGAGATAGGAATAGAGCGGTTGGCATGGAGTGAGATAGGTATACAGCGGTTGGCATGGAGTGAGATAGGTATACAGCGGTTGGCATGGAGTGAGATAGGTATACAGTGGTTGGCATGGAGAGAGATAGGTATACAGCGGTTGGCATGGAGTGAGATAGGTATACAGCGGTTGGCATGGAGTGAGATAGGTATACAGCGGTTGGCATGGAGTGAGATAGGTATAGAGCGGTTGGCATGGAGTGAGATAGGTATAGAGTGGTTGGCATGGAGTGAGATAGGTATACAGCGGTTGGCATGGAGTGAGATAGGTATAGAGTGGTTGGCATGGAGTGAGATAGGTATACAGCGGTTGGCATGGAGTGAGATAGGTATAGAGCGGTTGGCATGGAGTGAGATAGGTATACAGTGGTTGGCATGGAGTGAGATAGGTATACAGTGGTTGGCATGGAGTGAGATAGGTATACAGTGGTTGGCATGGAGAGAGATAGGTATACAGTGGTTGGCATGGAGTGAGATAGGTATACAGTGGTTGGCATGGAGAGAGATAGGTATAGAGCGGTTGGCATGGAGTGAGATAGGTATAGAGCGGTTGGCATGGAGTGAGATAGGTATACAGTGGTTGGCATGGAGTGAGATAGGTATACAGTGGTTGGCATGGAGAGAGATAGGTATACAGCGGTTGGCATGGAGTGAGATAGGTATACAGCGGTTGGCATGGAGTGAGATAGGTATACAGCGGTTGGCATGGAGTGAGATAGGTATACAGCGGTTGGCATGGAGTGAGATAGGTATACAGCGGTTGGCATGGAGTGAGATAGGTATACAGCGGTTGGCATGGAGTGAGATAGGTATACAGTGGTTGGCATGGAGTGAGATAGGTATACAGTGGTTGGCATGGAGTGAGATAGGTATACAGTGGTTGGCATGGAGTGAGATAGGTATACAGTGGTTGGCAGGGAGAGAGATAGGTATACAGCGGTTGGCATGGAGTGAGATAGGTATACAGTGGTTGGCATGGAGTGAGATAGGTATACAGTGGTTGGCATGGAGTGAGATAGGTATACAGTGGTTGGCATGGAGTGAGATAGGTATACAGTGGTTGGCAGGGAGAGAGATAGGTATACAGCGGTTGGCATGGAGTGAGATAGGTATACAGCGGTTGGCATGGAGTGAGATAGGTATAGAGTGGTTGGCATGGAGTGAGATAGGTATACAGCGGTTGGCATGGAGTGAGATAGGTATAGAGTGGTTGGCATGGAGTGAGATAGGTATACAGCGGTTGGCATGGAGTGAGATAGGTATAGAGCGGTTGGCATGGAGTGAGATAGGTATACAGTGGTTGGCATGGAGTGAGATAGGTATACAGTGGTTGGCAAGGAGTGAGATAGGTATACAGTGGTTGGCATGGAGTGGGATAGGTATACAGCGGTTGGCATGGAGTGAGATAGGTATACAGTGGTTGGCATGGAGTGAGATAGGTATACAGTGGTTGGCATGGAGTGAGATAGGTATACAGCGGTTGGCATGGAGTGAGATAGGTATACAGTGGTTGGCATGGAGTGAGATAGGTATACAGTGGTTGGCATGGAGTGAGATAGGTATACAGTGGTTGGCATGGAGAGAGATAGGTATAGAGCGGTTGGCATGGAGTGAGATAGGTATACAGTGGTTGGCATGGAGTGGGATAGGTATACAGCGGTTGGCATGGAGTGAGATAGGTATAGAGCGGTTGGCATGGAGTGAGATAGGTATACAGCGGTTGGCATGGAGTGAGATAGGTATAGAGCGGTTGGCATGGAGTGAGATAGGTATACAGTGGTTGGCATGGAGTGAGATAGGTATACAGCGGTTGGCATGGAGTGAGATAGGTATACAGCGGTTGGCATGGAGTGAGATAGGTATACAGTGGTTGGCATGGAGTGAGATAGGTATACAGTGGTTGGCATGGAGTGAGATAGGTATACAGCGGTTGGCAAGGAGTGGGATAGGTATACGAACGCTGAAATGAAAGCCCGTGCACAATCATATACTCATTTTCCGGCGACTCATTGCTTTTGGTTTTTCTTTTCATCCGCTCAATGTATATTTCATTTTGATGAATGAAATATACATTCATGAAAATATATATTTCTTTTCTATATTTTTTTCTTTATTTGTTCTCAAATCGCTGTGCTCTCCTCATATAATTTATAGTTGTCCAATATGAACATTATATTGTGAACCTTTTTATCCAAATGCAGACGTAGTACATTTATATATATTTTTTTGGGGGGGGGGGTTATTTTTCACACACACACACACACACACACACACACACACACACACACACACACACACACACACACACACACAGACACACACACATATACATATATATATATATATATATATTGGTAAAAGGAAAAGAAAATGCTGACAAATTTTTCCCAGTGAAAAATAGTTTAATTAGGAATAAGTAAAAATTAGTAATAGTATTGGTTAGTATTCAGTTTTGGTTTTAAGTTTTTACCGGTTGCGCATTTCTAATGCTTTTCAAAAATAATTTTGAGATAGAGCGCCCGTGATGTTTGCTCTAATCTGATTAGTTTTGGAAATTCTACCTTTTTTATGTGAAAAAAGTGGCTCCAGATGTATTAAAATAAGTTTCGCGCCAATTCGTGTTGCAAAAATTCTTGTGGTCAAAACAATTTTGATTGGTCGGTAGAGGTCATGTGAATGTTAAAAATTGATTTTGCGCCAAATGTAGGTTTGTCTCGGCTGATTGAGAAGTCACTGAAAAATAAGTCTTTCAAGACAAATATGTGTGTGTGTGTGTGTGTGTGTGTGTGTAGTAGTAGTAAAGAGGTTCATTGTTGTGATAATGGTCAGTAGGGATGTGTGTGTGAATTGCAGTTTGTTGACAGGTCAACAGTTCAGATGCCTATTAAGACAAGTGTGTGTGTGTGTGTGTGTGTGTGTGTGTGTGTGTAGCAGAGTAATTCGTGGTAGAGGGATCGGTCAGTAGGAATGTGTCTCTATTCTTTTATATATATATATATATATATATAACGGAAGAAATGTGGTAAGGAACCAGGTGGACCATAACGCACCAAAGTACTCAATACTTAGGGTAGTAGAGTGGGTAATAGGAACGAGTAGGACCCCGACGGCTGAGCTCAAGCCGTTTCGACAGCTAATTCTGGACCCGAATTAGCCGTCCAAACGGCTTGAGCTCAGCCGTCGGGGTCCTACTCGTTCCTATATATATATATATAATGTATAAAAATCAATACAATATAATTACCTCATTATCAGAGGTTTCCCGAATGAGGCGAATACCTTCACTTTCCACTTTTTACTTCCTTATTTTCTTCACTAACTGATTACCAAAGTCACTTGCGTTTTCCACTCCAGATATTTTTTGTTATTTCGCAGCCAATCTTATAATTTTATATTTGTACTTACTTATCCACAAAGCTTTTTACACCCTGTATCTATGTGTCTGAACGCCTTAATGTGTGTATACATTCTATATATGTACACGAACGCCGCCGTATGTGCGCGCGCGTGCGTGTATATATATATATATGTGTATGTATATGTGTCTTTATATCTGTGTTTTTACATCTATGTTTTTTGTTTTTGTTTTGTTTTTTCTCTTTTTTTACATCCTCATTTTTATGTGTGTGCATGTAAACAGGTCAATATGCGTGAGTGTATGTATGTGTGTGTGTGTGTGTGTGTACGTACCGAAAGTATGGATGTGTAAGTGTGCGTATGTATATAAGCATGTATATTTTTGCGTGTGTGTGTGTGTGCGAGTGTGTATACAGTCGCGTGCGTGCGCGTGATTAGATATACATGGGGCGAGGCGTATATGCGTATATATGTGCATCCTATGTGTGTATGTGTGCTTGCATACGCTTTTGTCTGCACGTTTTTGCGTGTATATATATATATATTTCTTATAGATATACGTTTCTTGTAGATATACGTGTGTGTGTACGCGTGTACCTTGTTTGTCTTCTTTTCTTTAATTTTTTCTTTCTAAATTATTGTTCCATTTTTATAAATATATCGAGAATGATACTTTCTTTTAATTATTACACTCCCTTACCTCTTTTACTTCCGCATATAAGTGTACGTGCGTGTGGGTGTGTTGATACGCGTGCCTTCATATTCTTATAATGTATCTAATACCCCGTTTTTTCTGTGTACCTGCTAAACAGACAACCACATCATGTCTGTCTGTAGTTGCAGATACACAGATACACCGCCCTAACACATATATTTACGCACACTTTTTCACTATACGTACACATTTGTACATACACACATATGTACATCTGTGAGCGTATATACATACATATACACACACCTAACTATATTTCTTGAAAGATTTTTATATATTTCATATGGCTATTGTAATTCCTTTGTCTATATTTATATAATTTTTTTGGCTTTTCTTGATGAGACTTTCCAAGTATTTAGCCATGTTTTATATTGCCTCGTCTGACGAACGAATGAAGACGTTTCTTTCGAATTCGCCTCATTCGGGAAACCTCTGGTAATGAGGTAATTATATTGTATTGATTTTTATACATAAAATTTTGCTCTGGTTATTACATAGAGCACTCTTCACTTCTATGACCTTTTCTGTTTTCAACGGAAATTTCAATACATATATATATATATATATGTGTGTGAATGAAGTAATTCCATCGGAAAAGTCCAGGAAAAAAGAGTGCTCTATGTAGGCAACAGAGCTTAATTATTATTATTATGTAATAAACAACATAAGGCAATTATTCCATTTACCAGTGGTTTCTTAAAAGCAAAAGGTTTTGCTTTCAATCCTCAGAATGAAAAATCCTGGTTTGTTTATTGAATATGGATTCTAAAAAGTTTTTAGAATCCATATTCAATAAACAAACCAGGATTTTTCATTCTGAGGATTGAAAGCAAAACCTTTTGCTTTTAAGAAACCACTGGTAAATGGAATAATTGCCTTATGTTGTTTATTACATAATAATAATATATATATATATATACAGAAATGACTTCTACATGACTAGAACTGTTCTATTCGTATGAAATCACCAGGAATGTCTGCCTTTTTTAACTGTGATTGCCCCCGTCACAACTCGGTAATCTACATGCACACACACACACCTATATATATAAGGTATTTTTTATTTATTTACATACTGCTGCCCATAATGGTAAACGTGTACTCCGAAACTTACTTGTTTATCATAAGACAGGTAACGTTTGATTCTGCAGTATGGCAGGATATACTTAAGCTAGTTGGAGAAATGTTATATCTGGGAAGATGGATCTCTGAAATCTACTTCGTCATCTGTTCCACTAACAACATTCTATTAGGTTTGACCTAGTGTTACATGGACCATCCATGGAACCTGAACTGCTGGTAGAGTAGTGGGAGCGCAGTTGTGATATACGGCGCTTCTCGGGCATATAAACCCGGCGAGCCCATCACTTTCTATGTCTAAACAGTCGATATCTTCCAGAAAGAGAGAGAGTGAGAGACGGAGAAAGAGAAAGAGAGAGAAGGGGTGTCGACTCTAGTTCAGGCCTGGTAATTGACTTCGAAATGATGAAAAGCAAAGTTGACCTCGGCATGATTTGAAATGAGAACATAGACAGTCGGAACCAATGCTGCAAAGCATTCTATCCCACATTCTAATGACTCTAGCATTTCACCGCCTTGTCCTGGGATTACAGAATATTAACGTGTATTACAGATGTTACTACTACGTTAACAACAGCCGTCACTTCAACCTTTGCTTTTAGTAAAACTACTGCCACTAACTCTACACCCCCACACTCTCTCAATATGACGGCAGCCACCACCACAACAATACTCAACACCACTAACACAACTACCAACACTACTCTCATCATAGTAGCCACTACAAAAATACTCAACACCACTAACATAACTGCCAATACTACAATCAGCATAATCACCACTACAATAATACATAACACCGTTGCCGCGAGAATCGCTATCGTTATAGCTCAAACTGTCTCCATATCACCACAACCACAACAATTAAAATCGCTGCTATAACCCCCAATACTGTAATTCAGTACCACTATCACAACAACCGCTACAATCACTACAACTAAACTAAATACTATTAAAACTACCAACACTATAGTCCAAACAATTTTACTATCACTATAGCCACTCCCATAACGATATTCAATTCCACTACTACAACCAACAACACTGCTATCACCATAGCCTCTACCACAACATCACACATCACCACTACCACAACCACCACCAATACAACTCCAACTCCCTTACCATCAAAACACTACGACAAGACCCTACACTCAGTATCACTAGTACTATAACTACAACTACAGCCACCACAACCATCAACACTACATTCCAGTACAGCTAGCACCACAACTACAACCACCACCACCACAACTACCTACACTACAGCCCAGTACAACTAGTACCACAACTACAACCACCAACACCACCACCACAAACACCCACACTACAGCTCAGTACCACTATAACCTTAAATACAACCACAATAGCACCAGCACAACCACGTACACTACAGCCCAGTACCACTATAAGCTTAACTACAACTGCAGCCACCACCACAACCACCTACACTGCAGCCCAGTACCACTATAACCTTAACTACAACCACAATAGCACCACCACAACCACCACAACCACCTACACTACAGCCCAGTACCACTATAACTGCAACCACAATAGCACCACAACCACCACAACCACCTACACTACAGCCCAGTACCACTATAACTGCAACCACAATAGCACCACAACCACCACAACCACCTACACTACAGCCCAGTACCACTATAACTGCAACCACAATAGCACCACAACCACCACAACCACCTACACTACAGCCCAGTACCACTATAACTGCAACCACAATAGCACCACAACCACTAGTAGTAAAGCCCAGGACAACTAGCACCATAACTACATCCATCACTATCATGACCACCAACACTACAATCCTGCATCACTATAACTACAAACACCGCTACTACAACCACCAACACAACAGCCCAGCACCACTATAACTACAACCTCCACTACAACCAGCACCACCACCACCATCACTATGAACATCGCCAACCAATACTTCTCTATCATCACAGAGAAATAACGCCAGGCTGTCTCAGAGAATGTGGAGCTGCTGTGGTTGTCATGGCTACAACAAAGTGATTTTAATTTTATCTGCTGCAGTTAAAAAAATTCGATTTTCAGCTCTGGAAAGTGGCGAAGGCTGTCACAG
>OZ024740.1:141855543-141875543 GCA_964016885.1 Eledone cirrhosa | reverse complement strand
TCGTGCAAATCTGCAGCTGGACCTAAAAGCTACCTAAGAGGCCATGAACGGGCGTTTAAAGTTGGTGTCGGTTGTTGGGGGTGAATAGGAAGACGGCAATCATCTGCAAAGATGAAGCAATCACCATGTATGTACGTATTGATCTATGAATGTTTATATGAATATATGTGTATGTGTTGTCCTTCTGTATGTATATCTATGTATATATGTATGTGTTCATGTACGTATGTGTGCATGTACGTATGTGTGCATGTACGTATGTGTGCATGTACGTATGTGTGCATGTACGTATGTGTGCATGTACGTATGTACGAACATATGTATATATATATGTAAAAACTGTAAATGGGCTTCTGTCAGTTTCCACGATGAGTGTGTCAGTTATTCGATCAATGGAACAGCCTGCTTGTAAAATTAATGTGCAGGTAGCTGAGCATTTTCCAGATATCTATGCCCTTAAGGTAAGAATTTCCACTCTAACAGAGTGTGTAATAATGGTGGCCTTTTGAACTACAGGTGCACTCTACCCGACGTGGTTCTGACCAGTTTCTATCCACTCATTTTTCATCAGCTAACTTGGAAAACCCAGAGGCTAAGAAAAATGATACCTGATCTAATGCCTCGCAGTGGTATCAAACCCAGAACCTTAACAAAGCGAAGCTAACTTCTGAACTATTTGGCCATATTACGTTAAATGTATGTATGTATGTATGTATGGGAATTCTTCTAATTTGTTCACAAGCACAGTCTTAACAGCCACTCCTACCCCAGCCTCTCTTCTGGTTCCTTCATCTCTTCCTTTCCAGAAGAATGTATATTCTCCACAAAATTCCGTAAGATGACCATCTCCAGCTAGCCTCGTCTCAGATAATTTTTAAAAAAATGTTATTATTATTATTATTATTTTTTTTTATTTATTTATTATTATTTTTATTATTATTATTATTATTTTTTTTTTTTTTTCTCGTGCAATGGCCATACTCGATAACGAGGGGGCAGCCATCATGTATGTATGTATGTATGTATGTATGTATGTATGTATGTATGTATGTATGTATGTATGTATGGATAGATAGAAGGGCGGAAAAACTCATAAGAGTCAACGGCCATCCAAAAGTGTGTAATTATGTATATACACATGTACATGTGTATGTATATGTATATGTATATGTATATGTGTATATACATGGGTGCATGTGTATGTATATGCGCGGGGACATAGAAAAGGTATGGCTGGACACCCGATCGCGCGGTTAAACCACTGGGAGTGAAGGACCCTAGCCTTTGTCAGGGCATTCTTCTAGTAGGCAACTCAGGAAACTGGGATAACTCCGATATAAAACCTGCGGCTCAGTAGTTACCGATGATGTTGATCTTTTCTTCTTTTCGGGTTATAGCTACTGTTGCTCAGAGAGTGGGATTGGCTCAGTGCACAGTCTTTCCTCACTTTAAAAAATATCTTCATGCACAGGCATTGCACGATAGAATTAATTAATAATTATTAATAAAAGTATAACGTGCAATGGCCATACTCGATAACAAGGGGGCAGCCATCATGTATGGATGGATGGATGTATGTATGTATGTATGTCTGTATGTATATATGTATGTAAGTGTGTATGTATGCATGTGTGTATGTATGTATGTGTGTATGTATGTATGCATGTTTGTATGTGCGCGTGTGCGTGTGTGTGTGTGTGTGCTGGTATGTGTGTCATTTCATGCGTAGATGTGTTTATTTCGTCTTATGTGTATATATATGTGTGCATATGTACATACTACAGGTTAGATTTCCGGAACATTATAGATATTTTAACACTGTTAAAATATTTATAATCGTAATTACCTTAGCTGCGTCTTTTCTGATTTTTGCGGCTGAGTTTCTTAAGATTTGTGCTGAAGTAGTTAGTTTAATGATCAAACGTCCAATAACCCGAAGTAACAGACCAGCTACAATATTTGCTGGTAAAGTTACATGGCCTAGTGATTAGGGTGCTCAGTTCACGGTCGTATGGACGTAAGTTTGATTTGCGGTGGCTTAATGTGTCTTTCGGCAAGATACTTTATTTCACGCTGTTGCGGTACAATTAGCTGAAATGAAATTAGTTGTACCGCTAATTCAAAAGGCCAGCCATGTTATACTTGTTTCGCGGTAAATTTTCCTGAGAAAAAAAACAATAACGACGAAAACCGACAATAATAATAAAGAAGAGGACGATAACCAAAACAACAACGGCAGCAACATTAACAATGACAACTACAACAACGACAGCATCAACTGAAACAACAACAACAATGGCAGGAACAGCTACAACAACAATGACAGCAGCAACACCTACAACACCAACCTCAACGACAGCAACAACTACAACAACAACGACGGTAACAGCTACAACAACAATGATAGCAGCAACACCAACAACAAATTCAACAACGACAGCAACAACACCAACAACAAATTCAACAGAGACAACAACAAGGACGACAACAACAACAGCGACCGCAACAACGACCACAGCAACCACAACGATACCAACAACATCAACAAGAATAATTACCACAATAACAACCTCAACAACCACCACGAAAGCGACAGCTGCAACAACGGACCAGCAACATTTTGACATTTTCCTGACGTTATCCTCACCAATGTCATGCTTCATTTGGAGATGAAGAATGGAACAGACAGCACGAAAAGGAGTGAGGGAGACATAGTCACGTGAGTTCTTAGGAAGGATTTTTTAAAAGTTTAATCATATTTTTTTATTCTAAACACATTTATGTGTTTGCTATATAGATTTTTTGTTGTTGTTGTTGTTGTTCTAAAACTAAAACAAAATTATGAAGAGGTGTAGCAGCAAAAGCAGCAACAACCACAGTAGTAGTAGTAGTAGTAGTAGTAGTAGTAGTAGTAGTAGTAGTAGTAGTAGTAGTAGTAGTTATGACGATGATTATGATGATGATTATGATGATGATAATGATGATGATAATAGCTAACATCCCACAATAAAATGCTCGAAAAGAAGCAATCCCCTTCTCATCCCCACGTGGTAAAGGAATCAAACAGTTAATAAAAAAAATTAAAAAAACAACAGAAAACAAAAGTAAAACCAAAAGTCATGGCAGCCACAGAATCAAAAAAAAAACTAGAAAAAATAACAAAAGTCAAACCAAAACCCCCAAAATTGTGTATATATCGCCACAATAATAACCCAATTTAGAAAGCGTAAGTTTGGCGTCCAGACGTGCACCGCATCACTAAATACGAACAATAAATACTGCTCTAATTAATTTCAGCCCTTCACGTTTGATATTTTTATCCGTTGCTAGTTGCAAAGAATATATGGAAATATGGCGGTAGCTGTGAGATACTGTCTACAATAGGACGGTTTTTTTTCTTTCATTATCATCATCATTTCTTTTTCAATCTATTTTTATGTAATGGTCCACACTTTATGTAACCTGTCTTTGTAATGTACCCTTGATTCGACATCCCTGCAGGCAAATAAAATGAAATTGTTATTGTTGTTGTTGTTGTTGTTGTTGTTGTTGTTGTTGTTGTTGTTATTATTATTATTGTCCCCTACATGTCGGCCCATGTGACCAATAAATGAAATCGTTATTATTATTATTATTATTATTATTATTATGGGGTCGATAAAATAAAGTACCAGTAATACACTGGGTAATTACTGGCCTTGTGCCAAAAGTAGAAACAATTATTATTATTATTATTATTAGTATGGTGGACATGTTTGAAAGGGCTGAAGACGAGCACTTACCTCTTCGGTGATGCCCTGATTGACTTTTTCAAATTTCATTTGCAAAGGAAAATCAGTGTAGAGAGGGAGGTGCTCTCTTCCCAGCATTTTGTTGAAAGATGGGTGAGAGAGGCAAGAATGACCCAAGTGAATGGGCCTACTCTGAGTATGTGTCTGTAAATTAAAGATGGAAAACTGGGAGAGGGCACTTGCCTTGGTGGTCAGGGTCACTGTGGCATTTTACTGGGCTTTCTCCGAAGTCCCCCCTCTATTGGGGAATTTTTCATTGTTATTTTTTTGTTACATCCTCTGTTTTTGTTTTTACACGCAGAAATGCCCATTTGTACCGTCCTGTATTGACCTGCACTGTCCTTAATGTCTACTTTATGTAAACCCTTGTGGTTAATAAAGAAATCATTATTATTATTATTATTATTGTTGTTATTGTTATTCCTTGAATCTCAGTCATTGATGTTGGTTAACTGGAAAGTCCGTTAGATTGAATATCAAGCCACTACCTGCAGCCTCAGATATTCAGGACGTATCGGAGGGTTCTTGCCGTTCCAAGCAAGCATGCCTTTTGAAGCGTTCCAAAAAGCGTGAAGGGGCCGATTTTCTTTAACCATCCCTGGAAACCTTTGGAGATAGTCCCCAGTGCGCCTATGACAATCGGGATCACTTTGACTTCATGGCAGTTCCAAATCCTTTTCACCTCCCACTTTAGGTCCTGGTATCGGTTAATTTTCTCCCTCTCCTTCTCTTGCACTCTCGTGTCGAACGGGCAGGCCACATCCACAATCAGGCACGATCTTTTTTCTTTGTCCACAACCACCAGGTCAGGTCTATTGTGTTCCAGTTTTTTGTCCGTCTGTATCCTAAAATCCCACAGCACCTTCACCTGACTGTTCTCCATCACCGCCTCTGGCCTATGCTCATACCATTTCTCAGAATGTGGTAGATTGTTTACTTTGCACAGGTGCCAGTGGATCACCCTGCCCATCACATCGTGTCTCCAGCCCTTATAGTGGGTCTGGGCTAGGTGTTTACACTCGGACACAATGTGAGCCACAGTCTCCTCTCTCTCTCCACAGATCCTGCACAGTGGGCTAGCCTCCTCCTTGTAGATATGGTGCTTCAACCACTTCGTTTTGAGGGCCTGCTCCTGCGCAGCCATTAGCATTCCTTCTGTAGCCTTTTTGAGGTCTCCTCTTCTCAACCAGTTCCATGTCTGTGGATCTCTAAATTCAGTTTTCTCAAAGAAGGTACTATGAAGGGATTTTCCCTTAAGGCTGCTCTTCCTCCTTGATGTTATTTCCTCCTTGGATATCCCCTGGCCTACTGTCCCCTCCTTCAGTACAGCTCTGAGCATTGGCTCCTTACTATAGGTCACGTATTTGTATAGGTTGTTTTTCTCCATCTGAACACAGTCCTCTATGCTGATAAGACCTCTTCCACCCTCAGATCTCCTTAGGTAGAGTCTATCGACATCACTCCTCTTGTGGAACATGTTGTAGATAGTCAATAGCTTCCTAGTCTTCCTATCCATTTCTTTTTGTTCAGCAACATTCCATCTCAGAATTCCCGCACTGTACCTAATAATAGACACAGCTCGGGAATTTACTGCGCTTATGGCATTTCTGCTGTTCAGATGTGACTTCAATACGCTCCTTACTCTCCGAATGTATTCAGTTCTTAACAATTCCTTCATTTTTTTGTTCTTTATGCCATCAGCCTCCAGAACGCACAAATACTTGTATCCTTCCTCAGAGTCAATTTCCTTTATCATCTCACCTGTTGGTATCTGGATCCCGTTACTTCTGCTCAACCTACCCCTCCTCATCACAATGACTCCACATTTACCAATACCAAACTGCATACATATATCACTGCTGAAAATACGGACAGTGTCAACAAGCACATCCAACTCCTTCTCACTTTTCCCGAAGAGCTTAAGATCGTCCATGAAGAGGAGGTGATTGATGGTAAGCTCTCCCCTTCCCAACTTGTATCCTGCTCTCACTTTTCGCAGCATAATGGTCAAGGGCATCAGGGCAAGGACAAACAACAGAGGGGACAGGCTATCTCCCTGGAAGATACCTCTCTTGATCTTCACGCTTCCCAAGGATACTCCAGTTGATGTCAACTCTGTCTCCCATGACCCCATACTCCTGCCCAGCAACTGTCTGATGTTATCTGCCACCCTGAAGATCTCCAGGCTTTTGGTGATCCAGGAATGAGGCACCATGTCAAATGCCTTTCTGTAGTCTATCCATCCCATGGCAAGATCAGTGTGTCTCCTCCTGCAATTCCCCATTACCATCTTATCAATAAGCAACTGGTCCTTTGTACCACGTGACTTCTTTCGGCATCCTTTCTGTTCGTCCGGCAACAAGTTGTTTGTGTGGAGGTGATGGTAGATTTCCTCAGACACAATGCTCGTCAACAGTTTCCACATTACGGGCAGACATGTGATAGGTCTATAGTTGGTAACATCATTACCCTTGATTCGGTCTTTCATTATCAGAACTGTGGTACCTTTTGTCAACCACTCTGGCACCTCACCCGACACCAAGCAGTCATTGAACATGGCCGTCAGCTTCGGGTGGAGGGATGTTAAATGTTTAATCCAATACCCCTGCACACCATCTGGGCCTGGTGATTTCCAGTTGGTTAGTTTTTTGGCTTGCCCCTTAAGAGTTTCAACTGTGATACTCAAATCAGTCTGTTGCTGTGCCTGCTCACCGATCTCCCTCTGTACTGTCTCAATCCACCCTGCCTGGGCATTGTGTCTAACATCCTGCTCCCATATTCCTCTCCAGAATGTTTTAGCTTGTTCCGCCCCAGGGATCAAGTCGTTGCCTCTTTCTTTCCCCTCAAGCTGTCCAAACAGCATCTTCTGGTTGTTGTCGAACATGCGGTTCTGTTTATACTGACTGACTCTGTTCTCGTATCGCCTGATTTTGGCACTCTTTGCTACAATGCGTTGCTTCAATTCCTCTATGATAATATTTAGCTTTTTACTCCTAGTTTTGTATTTTATTTCCAGTCTATTTTTAGTGCCTATGTTTTTTAGTGTCCCATTCAGTAGTGACTCAAGCTTTCCTATGTCATTTCTCATTTCCCCGATTTGCCCACTCAGTCGCTTCTTCCACCACGGCTCTGCTCTTTCTTGTCTGTTGTTTCCTCTCGCTTTTATACCAAGTAGTTTCCTCACCGTATTTGCTGTTGCTTTGAGGATATTGTTGCACTGGTGAAGACTCCTCGCCTCAAGGTATGGGATGACTTTGTTTACCTTAGCTGTTGTTTCTTTTAACTTTTTCCTGTCTACAAATCTTAGGTTCATAGGTCTCCCACTATCATTGTTCAACTCATCTTCCACTAAATTTAGGATGTCAACCGAATCTTTAGGATGTCAACCGAATTATTATTATTATTATTATTATTATTATTATTATTATTATTATTATTATTATTATTATTATTATTATTATTATTATTATTATTATTACAGCTGCATTTATCTTGCTTTATGTTCATACGAGTTATCACCAAGTCACAACCAGTGACCTCAAGAGACAACAAGGTCCGCCATGTTCAAGAAAGAACATACATACTCACACATGCATCTTTAGGTGCTTAGACTTGTGATGTACTTATATTGACAGAATCTTCCTTAGTATATGGGCAGTTCCCATTAGTACTATCTTTTGTATTTCTCCTATACGCGGGTTTCCTGGGATTTACGATAAGTAATCATTAGACCCCTTAGGTATCATTCCTAGAGCGCCTACAACCACTGGTATTGTTTTAGTTCTCAATTTCCACATTTTTTCCAATTTCTATCTCCAGGTCCTTATACTTGCTCAATTTTTCAAATGTTTTTATAGATACATTCTTGTCTATTGGAACGGACATATCAATTAGCAGGCATACCCTCTTTTTAAAGTCCCTCAGTATTATATCATGTCTATTTGCATCTATTTTTCGGTCTGTTTGGATGCTAAAGTTCCACAAGATTGAGATGTGATCTTTTTCAAGTATGGGAGGTGGTTGATGCTCCTACCAATTCTTTTGATGGGGCAGGTCAAAATGCTGACATTATCCAATGTATGTATTGTGCAGCTCTGTCATGCCTGTTTAGGTATTCGGTTGGAGCTATAGGACTGCACATTGAAATTATATGATCAATGGTCTCTGGTTGTTTTTTACATACACGGCATAATGGGCTGCATCCATTTTTTATTATGTTGGCTTGGTAATTTTTTGTTGGCAGACAGTGATCTTGTGCTGATATAATCAGTCCTTCAGTCATCGATTTCAGTCCAGAGGATGCCAACCACTGATGGGTTAAAGTGTTGTCAACATCAGGATTGTTAGCTCTTTCTGGGTATTTTCCATATTATTATTATTATTATTATTATTATTATTATTATTATTATTAATGCATAGTTTATTTTATATTTTTATATTTTCATTGTTAAATTAGTCTTGCCATTGTGCACTTTTACTCGACCTTATTGTAAACCCCCACTGTCCCTGTCTTTGTATTGTCCCCTACATGTCGGCCCTTGTGGCTAATAAATGAAATCATTATTATTATTATTATTATTATTATTATTATTATTATTATTATTATTATTATTATTATTATTGTTCTTTGAGTCTCATTCATTGATGTTATTTAACTGGAAAATTTGTTGAAATGAATATCAAGCCGCTACCTGCAGCCTCAGATATTCAGGACGTATCGGAGGGTTCTTGATGTTCTCAGCAAGCATGCCTTTTGAAGTGTTCCAAAAAGAGGGGCTGGTCTAATCTTCTTTAACCATCCTTGGAAACTCTTTGGGATAGTATCTAGTGCGCCTATGACAATCGGGACGACCTTGATTTCATGGCAGTTCCAAATCCTTTTTAACTCCCACTTTAAGTTCTGGTATCGGTTAATTTTCTACCTGTTATTATTATTATTATTATTATTATTATTATTATTATTATTATTATTATTATTATTGAATGCCATGTTTGACGGAGGCTCGGCTCTGTAAGATATTGTAATTTTTAACCGTTATAACAATTGTAAATTGTTTAAAACTTGAACTAAATTGTAGATAAAGACACCCTCCTCCTCGTGAGAGGGGTCTTTCTGCCCGTTATTTGGCCCTTCGGGGTTAAATAACCAGTTATTGGGGATTTGCGCCCAATATTCATTTTAAACTGTAAAAAAACATATCTACAAAGAATAATTTTCACAAGTCACTCCCACTCCTTCCGTCTTCCTCTTCCCCAATCGTCATTACGTCAGAGAAAATATTGTCTCTCTCCTTCCCTTCTCTAAACGTGGTGTCGCCTCTGTCGCCTCTTTCGCAAGCGACGCCATTAAAGAAAAAGGAAAATGTAGTTTCTCGTAGCGTTCTTCATCAAGAGAACGCGCATTCCGTGGAACATTTCTTCACGACGACAACAACGAAAGATGTGTGCGGTAAATACGGAAAGCCATTTCATTCGTCTGACGTCATGAAGAATAGCAGCAGCGGCCATAATAACAGCAGCAGCAGCAACAGTGGCCAGGAAAATACTAGTAGCAGCCGCAACAACATCAGCAGCAGCATAAACAACAACAGCAGCAGCAGCAACAACAACAACAACAGCAGCAGCAGCAGCAACAGCAACAACAACAACAACAACAACAGCAACAGCGGATATGACGACAATAACAAGAAAGAAAAACGAATCTCGTTTGCAGGTATCGCAAAGGACCTGGAAACCATCCTTATAACAAATGAGGAATTACAGGAAGCAAGGAAGATGGTGACGAAAACCGGACACCGAGCAATATGCAAGGCAGCCGAAGAATTTTTCGAAACCCCACAGCACTGTACGGTCACGTACCGTACAGTAAGCACAAAATCACGTAGAGTTGAAACAGCCACAGAGGCTCAAATACAAAAAGCCTTAGGGTATGTGTGGCAACGGAACACGCATATCACCCGAGGCAAGAAATATGCCACCGTGGACGTGCTTTTTGCCACAGCCCAGGAGGCAAAGGCTCAATCCTTAGTAACACTAAGGAGCGAGGAAATGATGTTGGTGCCCTCCTACTGCGGGTAAACATTGTGAGGGTCAAACTGACCCAAGTCCCCCCCCCGAGATGGCCCCTTCTTGGCTGGCCGCGTCTGTCCTTGTCGGAATCGAGGACAAAACAACCATATTGCAAGTACAGAAAAAAGTACGAGAAGATTGGGTCGGCGCGTCCATTGAGATTTTAATTCAAACCAACCAGGAGTGCATCGAAGCTATCCAGGATGTGATAGACTTCGATGTGTTGAGGGCAAACGCCCGAAATGCATTCCCTGTGGGTCTATTATTCACCTCAGGGCCTTCTGCAATGAGAAGACCCTGAGAAAAGAGAAAACCCCCTCCTACCGAAACCGGCTCCACGGCTACCAGCAACAGGAGAGGCGGCAAGCAGGAAGGATAGGTCCGTGGAACCCATACCCACGCCACGGAAATCAAGAACAGCAGCAGCAGTGGAAGTATTAACAACAACAACAGTAATACCAACTGCAGCTGCAACAGAGACTCCACTGCAACCATCACCAACAAGAACAAGTGAAAGAGTGGAGCTGGTACACCTCCCCGACCTCACAGAATCGGACATGGAGTGTGACGTGGGAGAGGGATGGAAAAAGGTCGCAAGGAGGCACAAACGTAGAAGCAGCACATCGTCGCCTTTGAAAAGGAAGGGAAGAAATGAAAAAAGTGTGAAGGCTACAGCAAAGAGACTTGCAGCAGCAACATCGCCAACACCATCACCACCCACACTAGCACTACCATCACCACCGGCGGCAACCCCACCGCCAACAACAACAACACCTTCAACAACACTACCACAAGCACCAACATCGCAAACACAACAACAAAACACACACACCCAGCAACAACGACAAGAAAATAGCAGAACCACACCCCCACCCCCAGAAAAAGAAATGCACAACAATAAATATACACAACAAGAAACTAATGACTTACATAATTGAACACACAGACATTTCACAGCACGATTACATAATACCAGCACCAATCAAAACACCAACGGACATAAGACTGGTAAGGATATCACAGAAACAATACACAAACATTAAAATGAATTCCCCAACGCAGTTGGTGATTTCAGAGACTTAGGAGGGACACTCAACCGGAGAGTATAGTCGGATATACTCACAAAGGAGCCGACGACCAGCCGAAGGGACGATCCAACGGTTCCTTCAGCAGACGATCAAGGTAAGTGATCCTTTCTCACTTGCCCCGTTCCTCACCCAACATGGCCATATTCAGGATCGGAAATGTAAACGTGCGTGGCTTGAGCTCGGTTTGGAAGCAGGGTCACTTGCTTAACGACCTGAGGTCACTAAACATAGATGTGGTGGCCATCAGCGAGACGAGAATCTCTGAAACGCAAGCTTTCGCACCGATCTTGGACGGTTACGAGGTGTACGCATCTCCGATCCGTCCGGGAGCGGGGAGCGTAGTGGCTGTGTTGTTTAGGAAAGGCTTGGGTCTCGCCATACGGACCATTTTCCTGGACCCAGAAGGTAAGTCGGTGGTGCTGGATGTAAGCGGCACCGAAGGCAACGCTTTCAGGCTAGTAACCGTCTATGCTCCGGCAGGGACAGGACGGCCAGATTTCTTCAGACGTCTAGAGACCTTTCTTGGAACGTCCCGCTCTTTAGTGTTAGTGGGCGACTGGAACGGTATCTTGGATGCACGCGGGTTTTGTGTGGGACTAGTGGATAGAAAGGAGGGTGCAAGAGCCTCACCAACCTGCTCAGACGTTTTGAACTGTCTGACAGGTATAGACTGGATCACCCGAATGTGCCAATGTGGACATGGACAAACCGCATCGGGTCATCCAGATCGTATCTCGATAGGGTATTCTGCAGAGAACTAGATAAGGCTAGTATAAGTTGTCCACAATTTAAAATAGTCGACTACACAGACCACAAATGTGTGATCTGTGATATCGACATAGACAGACTTCATAGACAAGGACCCGGTTACTGGAAGCTGAACGCGTCTTTCCCGGCGCGCAAAGCCTACAGAGACCGGATTAGCATATTAGTTAAGCGAGCGTTACGGGAGCGGTCGTCAACAACAGGTGGTGGTTCGCCCTGAAAAGGGTAATTAAAGTAGAGTCGATTAGGTTTCGCAAAGAACTAGTGATAGAAGAAAATAGAGTAGAGGCAGAGCTAGTCAGAAAGCTAGAAGAGGCGTTTAGGACAGGCATCGCAACCCACGTGCTTGCGGCAATATTGGCACTCGACCAATTCTTCAACGCAAAACACGAAGGCTGCGTTGTCAGAGCTAGAGCTCTGAAACACGAGGGAACAAAAGCCGACCAATGGGCCCAGGTGGCAGAGCCGCGACGTGGCAACAAAGCCACAATTCGGTCTTTATCTGATCAAAACGGGCGCGTGTTGCTCCAACCCGAGCAGATGTGTGAAGCTTTTCAGCAGCACTTTGCTGAACTGTTCCGGAGCAGCAACGGGCCGGATCGGGGTATGGATTTCAGTGCATACCGCGACGGACTGCCTCGGCTCTCGATGACCGCAGTACAGTGTTGCGAAAAGCCAATAACAGCCGGTGAAATACGGGAAGCGATGGCTAACTGCATGAGGGGTAAATCGCCAGGTTTGGATGGTCTGCCCTGCGAGCTTTATGCATTTATGCCAGACTTGTTCGGTGACCTCTTGGCAGACGTCTACTGCAACTGGCAGCAGAACGGGAGCATTCCCAGTTTTGTGAGCTGGGGAGCGGTGGGGCTGCTGAGAAAAGACCCGAACAAGGGGGATGTTATCGATAACTTCAGGCCCATAACCCTGCTAAACGCAGAGTTCAATATTTTGGCCAAGGTGTTAGCAACGGGGTTGGCGCTTGTCGTCAAGGGTCTGGTGTGAGAGGCGCAGACATGTCCCATTCCGGACATATCCATACACGACAGCCTCCAACTCATGCGATACATAATAGAGAGGGTGGTCAAGGAACCTGGCACGGGTGGGGCCTGATCAACTTGGATCAATCCAAAGCATTCGATAGGGTCGACCATCGGTACCTGGCGGCGGTCCTCGAGGCAGCCGGTTTCGGGCCCGTTTTCAGGGGTTGGATCGCTGCGATGTACAGCAACATCTGCTCAATTGTGAGGGTGAACGGTCACCTGTCGCAGCCGTTCAGCATCGTGCGCTCGGTCCGCCAGGGTTGTCCCTTCTCGTCCCTCTTGTACGTATTGACTCTCGAGCCGTTACTTGCACACACGCGAACTAGGATGCGGGAAATCCGAGTCGGCTTCCGCCGACGACATTACCGTGGTGGTGTCGAGCACCAGACACGTCCAGGTGCTCGGCACCGCTCTCAAGGAATACGAAGCGGTGACAGGAGCAAAAATAAACCAGGAAAAGTCGGTGGGCTTGCAGCTCGGCACCTGGAGAGGCAAGTCCATGCCGTCCGACAGCGTCGTGGGGCGTAGGACGGACGGACCTGTTAAATTGCTCGGGGTCTGGTTCGGACCGGACCTCCAGATGGAGAAAAACTGGAGGGAGGTGACGAGCAAGGTGGCCTCCCTCACTCAGAAATGGGCCTGCAGTCCTGGGTCAGGAAAAGACCGAGGGATAGCGCTTGGAAACTGGAATGTCTCCAGGTGCTCACTGCCCTCTGCCAGCTGGGCACCAGTATCGGTGGAACATCCACCTCGGCGTTCTATTGAGGACTAATGGAGGAGAAGAGAGACCACCTTTTCGGAGAGATCCTGGGCGTCGAAGAAGATCAGCGGTTTGCTCTCTTCCGGAGAACTTTCAGCCCAGGGCCTATGGATAACTTCCAGAAATCCCTGGCCTGGCAGTGCTACCGGGGGCATTGCCGGTTCAAGATAAGCTCTACAGGCACGGAAGTGCCGTCAGCAGAGCCAGTCCGAGATGCGCGCAGAGCGACGAAACCGTCGTGCATGCACTCGTTCAATGTTCGAGCATTGCTAACTTGTGGAGCTATGTTGAACAGTTGCTGTCGCGTGTGGTACTGATCCAGTTATCGACTGAGTCTATTGTGCAGATGGTCTCGCCGTCTTCCTTCGAGGAGGAAGGGCAGGCGGTTTTCATCTGCCTGGTGGCCATGGCGAAAGAGATTGTGTGTTGGACAATGTTGAAAGGGTTAAAGACAGATACTTTCCTCTTCGGCGAATCCCTAATTAACTTTTTCAAGTTTCACTTGAAAAGGAAAATCAGGGTGGAGAGGCAAGTGCTGCATTCTAACAAGTTTGTTGAAAGATGGGTGAATGTAGCGAGAATGGTCCGAGTAAACGGGGCCGCTCTGAATATACGCCTGTAGTTTGAGAAATGGAAAAATTGAGAGAGGGCGCTTGCCCTGGTGGTCAGGGTGGCCGTGGTCTTTTGTGTGGTTTTCGCCACGAGTAACCCTCAGAGGTTTCCCTCCTATTGGGGAATTTTTCATTGTTTCAATTTTCATTTTTATTGTTTATATATATATATATGTTTCTATGTCCTTTTTTTTCTTTTCTTATATAAATAATAAAAATCTTTACACGCACAAAACCCACATCGTACTGTCCTGTACCGTCCTGTGCCATCTGTAATGTTTTTCTTGATGTCAGCCCTTGTGGCCAATAAAGAAAACATTATTATTATTATTATTATTATTATTATTATTATTATTATTATTATTATTGTTGTTATTCCTTGAATCTCAGTCATTGATGTTGGTTAACTGGAAAGTCCGTTGGATTGAATATCAAGCCACTACCTGCAGCCTCAGATATTCAGGACGTATCGGAGGGTTCTTGCTGTTCCAAGCAAGCATGCCTTTTGAAGCGTTCCAAAAAGCGTGAAGGGGCCGATTTTCTTTAACCATCCCTGGAAACTTTTGGAGATAGTCCCCAGTGCGCCTATGACAATCGGGATCACTTTGACTTCATGGCAGTTCCAAATCCTATTATTATTATTATATTATTATTATTATTATTATTATTATTATTTCCATTATTAATTTTATTGCGCATCATTACTGCTTTACCGGGCACAGTTCTGTGCGCCTTGGGTATGAACAGTGTGGTTTTTGCTGATGTTGTTTCTATTGTATTGATAGTATTTTTCGTAATATGTGTGCAGTGCGAAGTGTTTTGTATGCTGTATATATTTTTTAAGTCCTGGAGTTACTATTATTATTATTGGTTTGTGTAGAGGTGTTATTTCAAGCTCCAATAAGTTTGTTGCTTTTCATATTTAAATCGTTGTTTTGTATAATGTTTTAGTTACAAAGAGGACACAAGGCACCAATCTTTGCCATGAAGAAAGGAAGCTCATATTTTGACCTTCGACAAATATTTGAGCTTTACACTTTAAATTTATGCTCATCACCAATAAGACCGCCTTCATCACTACCACTACCACCACCTCCACCACCACCACCACCACCACCACCACCAACAACAACAACAACAACAACAACAACAACAACAACAACAGCAGCAGCAGCAGAAACAGTAACAACAAGAGAAGCAGAAGCAACGGCAACAATAATAATAACAATAGCAAAAACAACGAAAACAATGACAACAGCAGCTGCAACAACAACATCTCCAACAACAATAGCAGCAACAGCAGCAACAACTACAAAAGCACGTTTGCAGCAACGGATGAAAAGAATATGGAATTGTTCCATATAGATTTGAGCAGGAGAGAAAGTTGGCTCAGGCAGCCGAACCTGTAACAGTGGAGACAAAATGGACCAACAAAAGTTCTCTGGGAGTTCTCTGAATTTGGATGCAAAAGTATCCGCAAACCAGCTTATGACTTCCTTATCTGCCAACGCTTCCCACTTTATCCTGTAAGTTGAGCTCTCTTTGTTTTAGATAAGCTCAGGCTGCAAATAACTAGATAGTAATCAGTTGACAGCTCAGCCCCTCTCATAACACGAACATCCAGTACAGGATCAAAGAGATCAGAGAGAATAACAAAGTTAATTACTGATCTCTATCCTCGATTTCCCTTATACCATGTATATTTGTGGATATCTTTGAGCTGGAAGGTGTTCATTATGGAGAACTCATTACTAGAACAGAACTCTAATAAGGCCTCTCCCTTCGTATTTAGATCGGGATCGCCGATCTTTCCAATCACTCCTTTCCATGTCATGTAGTGAGTGCCAACATGTACATTGAAGCCTCCCACAAGGATATGATTCAGTTTTAAATACATATAATGCTGCAGTGACATCAGAAAGGTAGGATATGTATTCGGACTCTCTGGTGCATAAACTGCGCCACCTACAGTGATCTGTATTTCAGTTTAAGCTTCACGAGGCAAATCCTCCCTCCTAATGGAATCGAGTCCATAACACATTCTGACAGCCGGGGAGTTGTGAGTATCCTAATACTGCCTCCACACCTGACTAGTCGAGTTTCCATTCTCTATTCAAATTTACAGTACCAAAGCCACGGGGTTTTGTTGAAGAATCCCCGACTATACCTATCCGGGAGCACCAGGTTTCCTCCACTAGTTTCTATTCATTGCCTGTAAATGTTGTAACGTTCCAGTTACCAATAGTCAAGGTTTGCTCTCTTCTGGAGCCTCTCTGGGATTTCGGGATACGTAATCTTTGTGCTTACATTCCATGCTTCCAAGGACAGGCCCATCCCCAGTTCTTGTAATGATGAGTGGAGACAGTAAAATATTTTTTCGAACATGCCCTCTACGAAAGGCCTGAATATGTCCTTTGCTATCCTGCATTAAGGACGATGTGGTATGACTATCTTTGTTGTGTCAAACCATATTGCAGTGTTTTGGTAGTATTATTTGCACCAGTCACTAATTTGGTACTTTTCTCAGACCCGCTTTTTTAGAGGCGGCCCTTACTTGACTTGTCGTAGCTACATCACTGGATTGTGAGAATTTTCTGTTGAGCTAGCAGTGTCATCCATTGCTCCATCCCCCTTGGTAGTTTATCGCTGTTGGTACGAGATTGCTTATTCGTCCGGCATGAGCCTGCTTATATCACTACTAACTATCATATCTGGTGGCCGTATCACTATCCGCCACCTGCGACTTGTTCCCTAGTAGAACAGATCTGTCGTGAAGCGATAAATTACATCAAATAAATCTATATTCTCACGTATTTTGCATTGAGTACGCATTTGAAACGGTTCTCTCTTACACTTGTAGTAAGAAAAACCAATAAACACGTGCGCGTATGTGTGTGTGTCGTATTATTTATTCCTACGGCACATCACTTTTATGTTCGTTATCAATATGTATATTATTTATTTAGTTAGTTAGTGAGGGAGATAGTTAGCTGTTTCAAGTTGTGCCCAATTTGTGAGGTTAACAACACTGCTGACGGCTTTACTGACAGTAATGAAGCGCTTGCTGAATTATTGAAACTATGGTGGAGCACCATCAGAATGTCTTTTAGCCACATACATATATGTGTGTGTTTATATATATATATATATATATATATATATATATATATATATATATATATATATATATAAATATAGTGGGGTGTGTGCTCGTATGTGTACGTATTTTTGTATAAAGATATATATATATATATACATACATATATATATATACATATATATATGTATGTATAGATATATATATTATATATATATATATATATATATATATATATATATATATAAGTATATATATATGTATATATATATGTATATATAAATATATATATATATACATATATTTTTACATATATATATACATCTATATATATACATATATACATACATATATATATATATATATATATATATATATATATATATATATATATATATATATATATATATATATATATGTATATATATATGTATATATATATCGCACTTTTTCCTTGATCCATGTGTTATTTGTGAAAGAAAAAATTGGCATGTGAGAAATTTTATTATTTTTTTTGCTATTTGGAATAACATTTTAAAAAGTATTATTAAAAAAATATATATTTAGAAAATGAATTTTAAAAAGAGGAAAATAATGACGGGTATAATCTAGTTCTTATTTGTTTCATGATAATATTCCAGTTGCATGTGCGTACGTGTTTCAATTTCAAAAGATATCATCAGTGCAAATTTGAAATCTAAATTTAGTTATGACAACCGAATAAATTAAGATAATTTCTTAACAATCAGAAACTCAAGGAAATTGATGAAAAGAAAGAGATTGTGACAGAAAGAGAGAGAGAGAGAGTGCATGAGAAAGGAAGGGGTGGTAGTAGAATGGGAGTTATGCATATCTTATTGATGGAATGGAAAAGAATAAGAAAGGGATAAAGCTGTGTTTTGTTTCCAGAAGTTCACTTCACAACCAGGTGGTTTTCAATTTGGTGGCACCTTGGCTTTTTATGGGTCGATCAATGATTCGTTATTAAATTTGGTATGGGGATACATTGCAGAAACCCGCTGTGTGTTTATATATATATATATATATATATATAATAGTAGAACACTGGAGGGTTATATTCGTAGTAGCAGAGTACTCAGTCCATGGGACGAGTTTGGTAGAAGTAGCTCCACTTAGTTCACCATACCGAGAACAAATGTTTCACCTTATCCAAATCTTCGACCGTGGGATTACATTTCCCAGGAGAAGTGACCGTTTCTGCGCATGCGTATTCATACGGTTGTTTTTCCTTTTCCGTACAACTTCACTCAGACCGAGCATAAGGTGAAACATTTATTCTAGGTATGGTGAACTAACTGTTGTGGAACTACTTCTATATACACACATATATATATATTATATATATATATAAATTTCTTTTTGTCGTTTTGGAAGCCTCAATAATGCAGATGGGTAAATCTCCGTGTAACAGAATCCGGTGGTGAAGAGAGAGATGTAAGGGAATTTAGAATGAGATGTATAGTGTGTAGAGGAACGTAGGAAATAACGTAAAAATTAAAAATAATAACACAAGATAGAGTTACCTTGGGAGAGATTTAATTGTCTCTATATTTCGGATTCGCATCCATCAACTGGGGGATTTTCCGGGGGGGGGGGGGAAGTTATCTGTCGGAGAGGAACGGTACGTGGCCTCTGTTGTCCGCTGTTTGTTACACACAAACAGCGGACAACAGAGGCCACGTACCGTTCCACTCCGACAGATAACTCCCCCCCCCCCCCCGGGAAACCCCCAGTTGATGGATGCGAATCCGAAATATAGAGACAATTAAATCTCTCCCAAGGTAACTCTATCTCGTGTTATTATTTTTATTTTTTACGCTCTTTCCTACGTTCCTCTACACACTCTAGACGTCTCATTCTACATTCCCTTACATCTCTCTCTTCACCACCGGATCCTATTACCCAGAGAAATACCCATCTGCATTGTTGAAGCTTCCAAAACGACAAAAAAAAAATGTATTCTTACACAATGCTTCAAGCAAACTTCAATACTCTCCTATATAAAAATATATAAATATATATATATATATATATATATAAATATATATATATTTCGTCTCTGAATTTGTTTAGCAAGATTCTTTATCTGAAAACTGGTGCGTGTGTTTCTTATTGGCAACATGACCCTCCCAAAGTATAACAATATATATATATATATATATATATATATATATATATATATATATATATATATATATATATATATAAAATCAAGGTCTAGCAAATAGAGAAAATATATATATATATATATATATATATATATATATATATGTATATAAACACAACAGGGGCAATGAGTCTAAGGGATCGGCCGTAGGCTGCCCCCAAGTCGAGTATTCTTATCCTTATTTTTCATCCTTATTTTGTCTCCGTGTACACAACCTGTGTTCACCATGTTTCCTTTATAGCTGTTATGCAATGCACCTGATGATGTCACTGGAACCTTACTGGTCATTGAAATAAATATAGTGCCTTCAGAATAATACCTTTAAAGGAATTTCAACTTTCCAGCCTCCTGTCGCTTTATTCAATAATGTTTAACTCATTCCACGCACCACCAATGGAATCTTACACCAAAGATTATTCAGTTGTGTTACGTTGAGTGCTTTTCATAATATTACGTCATGGTTAACTACACAGGTTAACTATCCAGTGGTGAACCACCAACTTCAAAATATATATATATGTGTGTGTGTGTGTGTGTGTGTGTGTGTGTGTGTGTGTGTGTGTGTGTGTGTGTGTGTGTGTGTGTGTGCCT
>OZ024740.1:141840543-141850543 GCA_964016885.1 Eledone cirrhosa | reverse complement strand
CTATTCATTGAGGCATCAATTTAGAGCAAGGAGAGAAAGAGAGAGCGGGAGAGAGAGAGAGAGAGAGAGAGAGAGAGAGAGAGAGATGGGGCGAAGGAGTAGTAGAGAGAAAAAAATCAGAAAGGTTATTTGCTCTGTTTGTTGTATCCCCGTCGGTTCCGACGACAAATGGTCCAGGTGTTCCAACAACAGAACATCTTGTCCGTAAAATTAACATGCAAGTGACTGAAAATTCCATAGACACGTGTACTTTTAATGTAGTTCTTAGGGAGATTCAACATGATACAGTGTGACTGGGCTGATCCTTTGAATTAATGGTACAATTTATTGTTTCGAACTGACCAATCTGGAGCAACATGAAATAACGTGTCTTGCTCAAGAATACAACTTTATGATCGTGAGCCAAATACCGTATTCACATGCCTTCGCAATGAGGGGAGAGGTACACAGTCTACCAGATTAGCACACTACATACAGATTGATGAATTTAAACATGAGATAAGACCTCAATGAGGTTTATGCAGTATGGCGCTTTTGACGAATTTGTTACTGATGTAATCGTATGAGCGACGTCGTATTACAGGGCGTGTCTTAAGCATTAAAACTTAGTGAGGCCCATCGCTGAACAGAGTCAATTTCTTCCAGAGAATGAAAGAAAAAAAGAAGAGGAATTGGTCCAGCTACATGACTGGTACATGTTTTATCGACCTCGAAAAGATAAAAAATTAAGTTGACCACGGCTGAATTTGAACTCAGAGCACAGAGAGCAGAAACAAATACTGCAAAGCATTCTTTAAGGTGACTGTTAGCCAGATACAACAACTGGAAGAAAGAGAGGGTAGTCTGAGATTTTGGGAGTTACATAGATGGCCCCATGTAGCTGTCACCCCTTTTGTGGCTTAAATTAATTATTTATATTTATATTTTTTTCTTCATTCCCCCTCTTGTTGCTTAGCACTAAGTCAATACTTATCGAGCAGACATAACGATTAAAGGCGCCCCGGAAGAGACCAACCTATTTATTTGTATATCTATAACTATACTCTCCATAGTGTATATGATGAAACAATCCTTTACATATATCTCACCATCTTTTAAAAGTTCCATTTGAAATGAAACGTGATGTTGGAGATAGAAGCGTTGCTGTCCTGTATACTTGTTAAATGATAGCTGAACTTAGCGATAATGGCTCCAATCAATGGATATACTCTAAACATGTACCTAGGCTAGAAAGAATGGAAGAAAGAGGTCACTTAGTTATGGTGGCCCTGGTGATTACAGTGATTTCAGATCTATGAATTACTTTAATTACCTCTGGGTGTTACTTCCTCTCGATTGGGGAATTCTGTTGTTATTTATTGTGAGTTTTGTTACCTGTATTTTTTCTGTTTAATACTTTAATGTAAATCCATACTGTCCTTGTTAATTGTATTGTTCTTAATGTTTACAATCTCAGTGGCAAATAAAGACCTTACGCTAATATAGAGGCTTAAAGCGTCGTCCCCGGCGCGTAAAGCCTTCAGCAACCGGATTAGGACATTAGTTAAGCACAGTTTGACAGAGGCAGTCGCCAACAACAGGAGATACGGCGCTCTCAAGAGAGCGATTAGCGTATAATCAATAGTATTTAGTAAATAATTAGTGATATGGAAAAATAGAAAGGAGAGTGAGTTGGTAGCTAAATTAGACGAGTCGATTAGGAGTAGCATTGCAGTCGACGTGCTAGCTGCGAGAATGGCACTGGACCATATCTTCAATGCAAAACATGAGGTTTGCATTGTCAGAGCTAAGGCGCGTGCTTTAAGAAATGAGGCAACGAAAGCTGTTCGATGGGTCTGAGTGGAAGAGGTGCAGCGTGGCAACAAAACCACTATTCGGTCTTTGACGGACTGAGAGAGGCGCCTGATGCTAAATTTCAAGCAGATATATGTTGCTTTTCGGCAGCACATTGTGCAACAGTTGGATGGGGCAGAGTCAGTTGAGGACAACAGTTCCTACATCGACGACGTGCCTCGACTTTCACCTGGATGGCCTGCCCTCTGGTTTTTACGTAGATGTGACAGACTTGTTCTCCGATATCGCTCAAGAAAGATGAGAACAAAGGGAACGTTATAGATAATTTCCGGCCCATAACTCTGCTCAACACAGAGTTTAAGATTTTGGCCAAGTTGCTAGCAACAAGTTTGGCGCTTGACATCAAGAATCTAGTAGGAGAGACATAGATGTGCGCAATGTCGACCAGGTCCATACACGACAACCCCCAAATCATGCGATACACCAAAGAAAGGGTATGCAGTAAACCTGGCTTCAGTGGGCCTCTGGTAAATTTACATAAATTGAAAGCTTTTGATAGGGTCGACCATCGATACCTGAAGGCTGTCTTCAATGCAGCCGGCTTCAGTTCTGGTTTCAGAAACTGGATCGTTGAAATGCACAGAACTGTTCCAAATCACGCGTTTGGTCTGACAAGGATGCAATCTCTCCTCTCTTCTATTCGTACTGACTCTCGAGCCTTTTCTACTGAAACTGGAGCTGTTACAGAGCATTCCAGTTGAACTGGGACGTGGAAGGGCTGCATCAGCACATGCGGATGACGTCACCGTGATGGTGTCGATCAACTCAGAATTCGAGGTGTTCGTCAGCAAAGATCAAGCCGTTAAAGAGGATATGTCTACAGCTCAGCACCTGGAAAGACAAATCCATGCCACTCAACAGTCTCAACGGACGCTGGGCTGACAGATCGGTGGTGTTGCTTGGAGTCTGGTTTGGTTCTGATCTCCAGGTGGATAAGAACTGGGGCAAGGTAACGAACAGGGTATCCATTCTAACCCAGAAATGGGCCGAGAAGAAGCTATCCCCGAAAGGTCTGGCATGGGTGGTAAAAATGTACACTGCATCCGTTGTTTATAACCGTTAGACCGTGGTGCCTTGCTGCCGTTCGAGCTTCACCAAATTGGAACGCCTGCTCCTCAGCTTATTGTGGAAGGGACTAGTTCCACTAATGAGGCGGTCCACCTACTGCCAACGCTATCTACACGGAGGACTGGACATGCCGTAGTTGATGATGTGCAAATATGCGCTGAGGCTAAGGCATCTCCAGTTATTTCTAAACGGTGAACCGTGATCACCGTTTGTGAGACAGGTATGTCAGCAGTCGTCTCTTTGACTGAGCTGCAATCGTGGGTCAAGCGAAGAATGAGACTTGTCGCTTGGCAACTGCAATGCTGTCAAGCGCCCACAGCTCTTTGCCAATTGGACAATGCGGTAAGTGGAAATTCCACTGTAGCATTCTATAGAAAACAGGTGATGGGCAAGAGCAACAACGTTCCCGGAGAATTTCTGAGCGGCAACGAAATCGAACTAACCAGTCTGTTCCAGAGAAATTGGGGACTGGGGACTATGAAGAATTTCCTGAAATCCTTGAATGGGTAGTGCTACCGGGAAGAGGTTGCAGTGCAGCTTCGAGACAAACTCTACAAGCAAGGAAGTGCCGTCAAACGAACCTGCCTGAAATGCGTGCGGTGGAATGAAACCGTTCTGCACGCACTCAACCAATGTCGAAGTATTGCTGACTTCTGGAGATTTGTCGAACAGCTATTATCTCGTATAGGGCGGATCCAGCTATCGTCTGAATATATCATGGATACCGGCCCATCACCTTGTTTTGGCCGGAAAGAGCAAGCAGTATGTCCTGTGGCTGTAACAATAGAGGTGGACTTGGCTGAGAGGACTGAAGATAGGCACTTTCCTTTTCGACCAAGCCCTCATCAACTTTTCAAGTTCCATTTGGAAAGGAAGGTGAGGCTGAAGAGAGAAGTGTTGACCATCAGTACATTTGTTAAAAGGTAGGTGAATTTAGCGGGGATGGTCTATTGGCCGGAGAGTCTGGAGAGGAGAGGGATATCTTCCGATTATGCTCTTGTAAATTAAGTTGGTTTAAGATCTGAGGGGTTCCTCAGTTACCCCTGGGTGGTACTTACTCGTTCTGGGAAATAATTTCGTTATTAATTTGTTGTTTACTATGACTTGTTATCTTTTATTACCCGTTTTATGTAAATCCACACTGTCTCTGTTTTTGTATTGTCCTTTATGTTTCAGCCCTAGTGGCCAATAAAGAAATAATAATTATTATCATTATTACTATATTTGTAGGAATATTTTGATTAACGTGTTTCCCATTCCTGGCAATAGCGTATTTTTCATTTCTCTGAAGCCTCATTGACCAAACTTCATACCTAATCTCTGTTGTCTGCCTTTTGTAAATATATATATATTACATCGATTAATTGGTATCGGCCATATCGGCCATTTTACCAATTCACCAGTTCTGATAATCAGCCATTATTGTTTCGCAGCATGAAAACCGCGGCTGACAAACAAATACGGAAAAATATTGAATTCAGAAAGTAGAAATACATAAAATCCTATATTCTTTTCTAGAATACACTATCTAAGACCCCTCCCCAAAGATTATATGTATGTATGTATATAAGTATGTATATATGTATGTATGTATATATGTATGTATGTACGTATGTTTGTATGTATATCTATGTATGTATGCATGCATGTATGTATATGTATGTATGTATGTATGTATACATATATACACGTACATATATACGCACAAGTACACGCGTATATATTTATACACATATATACGTACATAGTTATATATATATATATGTGCATACATGTACACATACACATATACACACGTGCATACCTACACACATGCAAACGTACATACAATACCGACACATACATAATAACACACGCACGCATACATGTGCATACACATACACCGGAGAAGAAATCTGTACATATACAAATGATTAAAAAAAAACAAAGAAATGTATAACAACAGAATATATACAAGAGTTATAAACAAGAGAACATACAACAATATATATAGTAAGCTAACGCCATCTTGTCATATTCCATTATCATTCAAAACAATTTTCTTCCCTGTCATTCGAAAAACGCCATAAACGACACTATAATATTAAATGATTTTAAAACCAAAAGAAATGAGAAATTCTAAGATATTTTAAAAATAATAGTAATAGTTAAATAAAGAAAAATATAATGTTTTTTACGTTACTCCCAAGAATCCCATTTAAAAATCAGAAAATGATAAACATATATCGTATTGAATCATCGGTATTATCGTCGGTAGAGGGTCGGACGCCATGCTTTGCTAGCATAGTTACGCCCCTTTAATATAGTTAGTTCAAATCCCGTCGATAAAATAAAATTACCTTACGGCGTCGATAAAATAAAATACTAGTATGGGTAATTGCTGGCCTTGTCCCAAAAGCAGAAACAATATTATTATCATTGGTAGTATCGGTAGAGTGTTGGACATGCTTTGTGGCATATAGTTACGGCCCTTTACGTTCTGAGTTCAAATCCCGCCGAGGTTAGCTTTGCCTTTTCATCCTTACGGTGTTGATAAAGTACCAGTAATGCACTGGAGTCGATTTAATCGACTTTCCCCTCCTCCCAAAATTGTTGGCCTTATGTCTAAATCAGAAACCAATATTATCGCTATCGTGGGCGGAGTATGATCGAATGGTTAGGGAGTTGGTTCTTCTCAGTTCTGAGTTCGATCTTACTGCGTGGCATTTTAAGCAAGTGTTATTTACCATGTCCTCGGGTCGACTCATGCCTTGTGAGTGAAATTGAGGAAACGCAAACTGCTTGGAAACCCGTCGGATGGACTGTACCTGTAATTCAAAGAGCCAGTCTCATTCCACACGGTGTCGCGCTGAATCTCCCTGCGAACTAAGTTAACGGTACACGTATCTGTGAAGTTAATTTCTGAGCAGGCTGTTCTGTTGATCGAATAACTGGAACAATCATCGTCGAAATCGAGGGAAGTCCTTTTCTCTCTTTCTTTAATCTTCGTCGTCGTCACCATCACCCCATTTACAGTCTAAGTTCAAGTCCCACGGGTATCCGTGTTGTTTCCATCCACCAGGTTTGTAATTTCCAGTCATACACTGGGGTCGAGTCAAAGAATTGTAAATATTTATTTTTGTTTTGTTTTTTATTGCTTAGACAGGGCTTTTGTGACTGGTGGGAGAAATTAAGGTATCCTGAAACTGAGAACCTGCTCTGAATGTTAGAAACAGGGTGATTCTGCTAAAGGCACCCCCTCCTCATCATAAACATCATCATCATCAACATTGGAGTCTCCGTTGGCGTAATCAAAGTTGCTGCCATGAATATCATTATCATCATCATAATCATCATCATCATCATAATCATTACCATCATCGTAATCATCGTAATCATCATCATCATCCCCAACCAACTCCTCACTTCTCCAACAAACTAACAAACCAGCCAGCCAACCACACATTTCACATTTCACCTCTATACTTTAGCCAACCATAATTTCCAAATGTCTACATACTTTATTTCACACCTCACATTTTATTTACGGTGTGAAAGAACAATATAAAAGAAACTAGTAAATAATAAAACAAGTTTTTTATAGTTATTCTTTATTGTTTTCTAATATTGGCATCAGAATAAAGTTCTGCTGGTATGCACAACACAGAATAATGTAAAACATAATTCCCTGATGTATCTCTTCAACGTATATATATATATATATATATATATATATATATATATATATATATATATATATATATATATACATATATATATATATACATATATATATATACATATTTATATATATATATATATATATATATATATATAAATACATATACATATATATGTGTGTATGTGAGTGTATATGTGTGTGTGCGTGCATGTGTGTGAGAGTGTGTGTGAGAGTGTGTGTGTATAAAGAGCGAGAATGAGAGAGAAGAAACAGAGAGACAGATTAATAGGCAGACAGATAGGTAGATAATAAACTCGAGCTACATCTGCTGTGTCTAGCTAACTTCTTCCGATAGGGGCGAGAGTTATACTCACAATATCGAAATAAGAGATATATATTTTCAAATCCCAGGGCAGGGAACCTTTTTATGCTGGAAGGCCTGTATAAAAATTGATTGACATTCAAGGGAGCCACATTTTGAGGAAGTATAGTCTCGCTGAGCCTCAGTTATTTTACGGAAATAACTACAAATGTATGTATAGAAATAGATAAAAGTCTTGTCTTTTTAAGAGCCATAATAATTTGAAAGGATGGATGTTAGATAAATGAAACATGCAAAAATATACACCAATATGATGGTTTGCCTTCGAACGTTGTGATGTTTCAACCCCTGCTCTAATGTATATATTCCTAGTTTTCTTGTGTATCAATCAATGACAACAATACTAAATAGATAATAAAGCTGATGGAGTGTGAGTGTTTAGGATTATGGCAAATATTATAATGTGTCAATGGAGTGTTTGGAAAAAAAGATTTCCAAATAAATAACATGAAGATACGTATATATGTTGAATTTTTAATGAACAACACCAGATAAAAATCTACGTTGTGATTGCAGTCGTACAATAAAACTCGTATTGAGTGATTAAGCTAAGCGTAGATATAATACAGTGAAAATAGATGTTCTAGCACCAGCTCTATTTGAACAGTATTCACTGCATATTTCATTGAGGAGGAAAAGTAACAAAAACAAACAGCAAAACAACTATTTTATACACCGCACTAAACGAACTTCAAATGTATATACTCAAACAAATGTAAATATAAGTTCATACGTTGGTCGTTGGTCAACAGTCTAAACTCCCTTCTATTTCTGAGAGAGCAGAAATGTTGATTTGAGTCCTCTATAATCACCATCGTCATTACCACCATTATCATTATTATGATCATTATGATCAACTAAAATATCTTCGACTTTAATCGACTAAAATCACTCTAAGGATGTGCCCCAGCATCACCGCAGTCCAATGACGGTAACCAGTAAAAGAACAATAGAATAAAAGAATACAGATGTAAGTCGATCTTGTTTCCAAAGCCAACATGTGAAACTAACGGTCATCTACGTACAAACACACACATACAATGCAGTAAACTTATAAACGCACTCATATATCTTATATCGACACATACACACACACATAAACATTATGTGTGTATCTGTGTAATGTATGTGTGTGCATACACACACACATACACAAACACAAACACAACCACACACACACACACACACACACACACACACACACACACACACACACACACACACACACACACACACACATATATATATATATATATATATATATATATATATATATATATATATATATATATATATATATATTTATATATGCAAAACGTAAACGGAAGCAACAAAGTAAACAACACAGTACAATGAAGAAACATAAGTTTAATGCTTGATAAAGTAGGAAAAGAGACTTTACATTTCGGACACACTAGTCCTTCATCAGAAGATGGAATGAGAAATAAAAGATGCAATAGAAAGATAGAGAATGAGAAGAATAAGGAACGTAACACATCTTTTTTAGAAAAAGCACGTGTATATTCAGTCAGCCATTAATATATATATATATATATATATATATATATATATATATATATATGTGTGTATTAAGATAAGCAGAACAAGTAAAATTCAATCAATTTTTCAAAATACATTAAAAAATCTAATATAAATATTTACCTCTCCTAGTGGCCCTTACTGATCAGTTTCGCTTTTACTTCGGTCCAGTTTACATACGGGTCACTTTTACGACCTTTCAGACCTTTATTTGCTGGCAGGAGGTTATATATTTTGTCGTTCCTGGGACGTTTAGCCCTAGGAAGGGAAAATGCTTCTCTGATGAGCTTTGGTTTTCCATCATAAATCCATCGGATTTATGAGGTTTTACAAAGCGAAACTGATCAGTAAGGGCCACTAGGAGAGGTAAATATTTATATTAGATTTTTTAATGTATTTTGAAAAATTGATTGAATTTTACTTGTTCTGCTTATCTTAATATTAAAGTTCTGGTGTATCAAATTAATACCATTGAACAACCTTGAATCATAGACAACCTATGTATTTCTAGGGGTACCTAGTATCCCTGGACATATTAACTTCAATCTATATCTATATGTATATATATATTATGAAGAGAGAAGAAACATTTAGATATAATTAGTAATAAAATGTATCATACCTAAACTGCTCCTAAATTCCTCGACTACGTAGTTTCGTGGCATATATATACATATATATATATATATATATATATATATATATATATATATATATATATATATATATATATATATATATATTACAGATTTTGGACCCGACAGTTGAGCTCAACCGTCGAGCACCAATTCTCTAATATACTTACACTGAATTATCCCAAGTATTGTGTACTTAGCTGAATAATGGTCTTACTAGTTTAAAATTGGTGAAACTTTGGTCAATATATTTGTGTGTGTGTATATATTTACATATATGTCTATATATGTATATATCTATGTATGTTTATAATATGTATAAATATATATATATGTATATATATATATATATGTGTGTGTGTGTGTGTGTGTGTGTGTGTGTGTGTGTGTGTGTGTGTGTGTGTGTGTGTGTGTGTGTGTGTATCACGGGTTCAATTGGGGATAACCACTGTAAGTAAGGTACTTGACACATAGCAGAGTATAAATTTTGAATATAGAACTGGCTTCTACAGGACTAGAACTGTTTCATATATATAAACTATAATTATACATATACATACATACATATATACATGCATACATGGTGGCTGCCAACTCGTTTTCGAGTACGGCCACTACTTTATATCCAAGTAGGAGAACCCCTACCGATGCGCTGAACGAGTGTGACTTTTTAGTCCAGCCAGCGACTTGAAAACTCTGGTACAAACACTGCACTTGTGACAATTATTGACACATAGTGCTGGGCCCATGGTACCATGTGACGACAAGTGCAGAGAGATCTCCAGATACAAAGCAATGCCTGTGCCGTGAAGCTTTTATAGTGAGCAAAGGCACTGCACAAAGCCAGTCCCACTCTCTTAA
>OZ024740.1:141828043-141830543 GCA_964016885.1 Eledone cirrhosa | reverse complement strand
AGTCACCACCACTAACACCACCACTTACACCACCATCATCATCTAACAACAGTCACCACCACTAACACCACCACTTACACCACCATCATCATCTAACAACAGTCACCACCACTAACACCACCACTTACACCACCATCATCATCTAACAACAGTCACCACCACTAACACCTCCACTTACACCACCATCATCATCTAACAACAGTCACCACCACTAACACCACCACTTACACCACCATCATCATCTAACAACAGTCACCACCACTAACACCTCCACTTACACCACCATCATCATCTAACAACAGTCACCACCACTAACACCACCACTTACACCACCATCATCATCTAACAACAGTCACCACCACTAACACCTCCACTTACACCACCAACAACATCTAACAACAGTCACCACCACTAACACCTCCACTTACACCACCATCATCATCTAACAACAGTTACCACCACTAACACCACCACTTACACCACCATCATCATCTAACAACAGTCACCACCACTAACACCTCCACTTACACCACCATCATCATCTAACAACAGTCACCACCACTAACACCACCACTTACACCACCATCATCATCTAACAACAGTCACCACCACTAACACCTCCACTTACACCACCATCATCATCTAACAACAGTCACCACCACTAACACCACCACTTACACCACCATCATCATCTAACAACAGTCACCACCACTAACACCTCCACTTACACCACCAACAACATCTAACAACAGTCACCACCACTAACACCACCACTTACACCACCATCATCATCTAACAACAGTCACCACCACTAACACCACCACTTACACCACCATCATCATCTAACAACAGTCACCACCACTAACACCTCCACTTACACCACCATCATCATCTAACAACAGTCACCACCACTAACACCTCCACTTACACCACCATCATCATCTAACAACAGTCACCACCACTAACACCACCACTTACACCACCATCATCATCTAACAACAGTCACCACCACTAACACCTCCACTTACACCACCATCATCATCTAACAACAGTCACCACCACTAACACCTCCACTTACACCACCATCATCATCTAACAACAGTCACCACCACTAACACCTCCACTTACATCACCATCATCATCTAACAACAGTCACCACCACTATCACCACCACTTACACCACCATCATCATCTAACAACAGTCACCACCACTAACACCTCCACTTACACCACCATCATCATCTAACAACAGTCACCACCACTAACACCTCCACTTACACCACCATCATCATCTAACAACAGTCACCACCACTATCACCACCACTTACACCACCATCATCATCTAACAACAGTCACCACCACTAACACCTCCACTTACACCACCAACAACACCACCAATACCGCAATTAAAACCAACTTCACCAACCAACAGTACAACAACAATACAACCACTACCAACACCTCACCACATTCACCCACACTGCCAACACCACTAATAATCACCACCTCCAGTAACACCAACACCACCAATACCACAATTACAACTATCACTACCAACCAACAATACAACCACTACCAACACCTCACCAAACGACATACGACCACCTAACTACCACCACTACTACAACCATCAACACCATTACTATAGTTATACCAACACCACAGTTGCCAGCCCTATCAGTGAACATTACTGTATAGAGCCAGTCTATATTATATAGACTGAAAGATCAATACATTTAAAATACTGGTTTGTAGCTTCACACACAAGCAGCGTCCACATCCTACAAGATCTGTGTCACCGGAGTAATATACTCCCCTTCCAACTAACATTGCCACATATCTCCCCGTTTAATATATATATACACATTTTCTCTACCAATGCCCCCTCCTCCTATCTCCCTCTCTCTCTCTGCCTCTCACTCTCTCCCCCCCTCTCTCTCTCTCTCTCTCTCTCTCACACACACACACACATATACACACATTACCTCTCTATTTCTCTAACGCTGATGTCATAGTTTATTATTCTATACGTGAAGTAAATCACTACATAGTAGAGTATCGGTTGTACCATTTCTGTCTGTTTTTCATTCTCTCTCCCCCCTCTCTCTCTCTCTCTCTCTCTCTATATATATATATATATATATATATATATATCGTCGAAACGGCTTGAGCTCAGCCGTCGGGGTCTTACTTGTTCCTATTACCCACTCTACTACCCTAAGTATTGAGTACTTTGATGCGTTATGGTCCACCTGGTTCCTTACCACATTTCCTTCGTTATATATATATATATATATATAAATGGCTTCTACAGGACTAGAACTATTTCATTCGAAGGCAATCATCTGGAAAGCCCTGCTTTCTGGTCCTGTAGCTTTTCTAGTCCTGTAGAATCCATTTCTATAATAAAGATGTCTACTCTGCTATGTTTTGAATACCTTACTTGTGGTTACCCCCGATTGAACCCGGGATACAAACACACACACACATATATATTCTC
>OZ024740.1:141813043-141825543 GCA_964016885.1 Eledone cirrhosa | reverse complement strand
TTTGGCTTAGTGATGAGTCTTGTTAATCTGGAGTTTCACTTGTATACTCACAGGTCGCTCTCGAGCGCTACTGGCAACATGTTATCCAGTACAACCTGTGACATGGTCGGGTTGGAAGGAAACCACTCTCATGTGTATCTTCAAGAAGGGACCCAAAGATATGTGTGACAACTTCCGTGGGATCTGTAGATATCGGGGTACTGCAGATGCAGAAGTGTAAGGAGCGTCAACTTGATCTCTACAATTACTTTATTGATCTCACGAAGGTCTTTGACACAGTCAATAGGCAAACTCTTTGGAGTATACTCTTGAAACTGTGCTGCCATGAGAAATTTACAGAGCTTATACATTCCTTGCATGATAACATGGGCTTGCGTCAGTGGTGAGCTTCAAGAACCGTTCTCAGTTTAGACAGATGTGAAACAGTGTGACCTGCTCTCTCTGACTTTGTTTACTATCTTCTTTGCAGTTGTTTTGTCAAAAGCATTCACCAATACCGATGCTGTTATCAAACAACAAAAAGGCTCTTTAATATACAGAGATGTATTGCTGCCTAAAAAATATATATTGCACTGATATGCAATCTTCTTTATGCAAACGACTGTGATTTTGTTAGCCAAAAGCAAGTAGAACTTTAACTTCTGATGGATTGCTTCTCAGCAGTGTGTGTGATGAGTTTGGGCTGACAATCAGCCTGAAAAAGACAGTGGTGATGCACACAGAAAGCCATATATTTCACCATCCATATCTGTCAAGGGGGATATATTGAAGGTTGTGGATGAGTTCGTTTACCTTGGTAGTATCCTCTTCAGTACCAGCACCCTTATTGAAGAGGTTAGCTACTGCATGTCTAAAGATTATGATGTTTTTGGTAAGCTGGAGAAGCACCTGTAGTCACAGTCAGATATCAGTGTGCGCACGAAAGTTGAAGTGTATCAAGCATGTGTGCTTACAACCTTGCTGTATGAATGTGAAACGTGGACAACATACTGTGGATACATTCAACACCTCGAATGTGTCCACCAACAATGCTTGCGCTCCATCCTCAAGAGCTCATGGAAGCTACATACACCAGACACTGATGTGCTGCAGCGGGCCTGTTTGCCAAGCATTGAGAGCATGATCATGAAACAGCGTCCCCAGTGTCAGGTCACATAGTACGCCTAGAGGACAGAAAACTCCCAAAAGAACTATTGTATGGAGAACTGTTGCAAGGAAAACGCCTGCAGTACAAGCCACACAAGCGTTTGAAAGACTGCCTGAAAGATGCCCCTGACGGTCAATCTCCAGACCAAATTATGAGAAAATCTTGCAACCGGGAGAACCCAGTGGGGAAATTTGATTACTACTGGTGTTAAGGGATTTGAAAAGAAACCGAGAGTCTATGCTTAAGTGAAACTTGTAGCTAAATAAATGGGCGATGTTATTCATCTCCCAAAACGGGGTTCGAAAAATACTTTTACCTGAGATATGCGGAGGTGTATGCACGTCAAAGGCTCAGCTACTAAGCCATAGCAGACGTCATACTCAAGGAAATAACATCTTGCAAATAGCATCTGTAAAAAAGTATGTCACTCTGCAGGTGAGTTAACATGGCACCACAAAGCATGATACTCCAATCAAACTTAAGAAGGCGGAAACCTTACCTGCACACTATGTGGTATGATGTGTAAGCCACGTTTTGGTTTGATAAGCCATCTAAGGCGCCATCGAAGACAGCAACATCGATAACACGTTTTTACTAATGTCTTTATTTTTTTTTTTGTTCTAAGAAGTGACCAGGTTCAGACACGAGTTGGCTTCTACTGTGTATGTATATATATGTATGTATGTAAGTATGTATGTATATATGTATGTATGTACAAGCATCGCGTCCAATATTGTAATAATACTGCTAATCTACTGTCCTAAAGTTGTATTTTATTTATCGACCTCGGGGTGACAAAAGAAAGGTTGACCTCGGATATATATATTCACACAATCAACTTATGCGTACACACACAGAGACACACACACACAAACACACACATACATAATATATGTATACATATATGTGTCTGTGTGTGTGTGTATATGTATATACAACCTTCTGAATTATGTATTAATGCACTGAGATCTGTACATCAGAAAATAGTTATTGTATATTCATAACAATCAATGTTGCGCCAAAAGAGCATGGCTCACTTCCGGTGCTGGTATATTTAGCCCTCTACAGGTAACGTTTCTATTAGACACACACGCACACACGCACACACACGCACACAGATATATATGTGTGTATATGTATATATGTATATATATATATATATATATATATATATATATATATATATATATATATATATATATATATATATATATATATGTGTGTGTGTGTGTGTGTGTGTGTGTGTGTGTGTGTGTGTGTAGTTGCAGAAGATAAGGTTGTTACGTTGAAAGTTCGTGAGGATAAGCTGGTTCGAGCGATCCAAAAGCAATTCACGTCAGTAGTTTATCCCAGCTAAATTTGGTTCTAGCCCTCAGAGCTCTGAATTCAAATCCTACAGAATTCAACTTTGCTTTTCATCATTTTATTTTAAGTTCCAAGTGGAGACGGTAAATAATGTACCAATCCAGTACGGTGGTTAATTACCCTTCTCTCACCGTCTCTCTCTCTCTCTCTCTCTCTCTCTATATATATATATATATATATATATATATATATATATATATATATATATATATATATATATATATATAGTAATAATAATAAATGTGAAGACTAAAATACGAAGAGAGCTCGATAAGGATAATATATATATATAAATGTATATAAAAACGGTAGAGCAAATATTTATTAAAATAACAGATTAAAGTTTAAGCAAAGAATCGCTACTTTCACCCTAAACGGGATCTTCTGAATATATATATATATATATATATATATATATATATATATATATATATATATATATATATATATATATATATATATATATATATATATATATAATTTAGCGAGAATCGCATTTCGGCGAGTAGAAAAACAGCGAAAAGCAACCTTCGATTTGTGTTGGCAAGCGCTCGATAGATACGAATGATCCAGAGCAATAAACATACGTTAAAAAGGTCATACAAACTGATATGATGGTTATGCCATATCCTTTTTCCCGAAAGATATCTACTTTGTTGACATCTTGTGAGGGATGTATCCCAACTGGTCTGAAAAGGCCATCCTTTAGCTGTTTAAATGAAAAAAGAAAGATGACATTTACAGCTCATTTATGCAGACTAAGCTGACTTCATCGAAAGTATATCTCATATATTTTAATGATAGAGACCCAGCCCTATCATGAAAACAACCTGAAATGAAGTGTCGTGTTCAAGAATACAACCTGCCAACTGTTCCAGGTGTAGAATCCACGACCTTGTAATTTTGAATCCATTACCTTCAGCACTACATCAAGCACCTTCCCATCCGGTGTTATGGACACATGGATGGATGGGTGAATGGGTATATGAAAGACAAAGTATTGGCCAAAATGTTTTGAAAGATCTGGATTTCTTTGTTGAGCTCACTCTCTGTCTCCATGTAACAAACGATGGCTTATTGGAGTAGTCCACCACGAGATAGAACAGCCACCATTAGAGCCAGTGCTTGGGTATTTAGTACCCTGGGCTATCAACACAAAGTGCACCTCCTTCACGTAAATAAAATAATTAAAACTTAGGTTTTGGTAAGATGATGAATCTAGCTCTTGATAATTCTTGCATGCCATGAAAATTACTTGTCCCCCATTTTCCATTAGATAGTTCGTACTTACCCACGCCATATTATGTTGCATGTCATAATACTATATTATCCTCTACACTACTTTGGTTATATCCATAAAACTGCTACGCCGCGAAGATATTTAGTGATTTAATTATTGATTGCAGGAAATTATTATATATTTTATTTAATTATATAAATTTGTATCAAATTGTGACCCTTTAGGAGCCAGTAATACGTTTCTCTGAGTTCTGCGCCCTACGCAGCTACCTAGTAAGGACTTAATGAAAGCACTGGTTCTGTGAACCATGTTTTCTGGTTGTAACAAATCCCATCTCGGTTGTTTTAATAATACTTTTCTAAATTGAATTAACGATGACAAAAACTCATTTATCATCTGGTGCCTGTCTAAGAAATCGATATACCATAGAACCCACCCTTAACCTATCTCTGCACTTCCAGTTACAGAATACTTCGTCTTTCTTGAATCCTTGCGTTGTTTGTTCTTATTTCCACCTTCTCTTTCACTCTCTGTCTCTGGCTCTCTTTCACTGCCTCTCTCTCTCTCTCTCCCTCTCTCTCTCTCTCTCACTCACTCTCTCTCTCTCTCTCTCTCTCTCTCTCTCACTCTCTCCCAGCTTCTCTCCGTCCCTCCTTCTCACTCGCTCTCTCCCCCTCTATCTCTTATCTTTATATCTCATTCTCTCCCTTCTCCATCTCTCTTCGTCTCTCCTTCCTGGCACGTTTCCTGTCCCTTATTCTCCCGCTGTTCTCTTCTCCATATTCTATTTTCCTGTTAGGATTCGTCTGTCTCTGCCTCACTCCCTTTCTCTCGCCATCTATCTATCTCATAGTTTACTTCTCCATATACTATTTTTCTGGTAGTTTTTTTTTTCTGTCATTTGCCATACCTTTTGTAATTCCTTTCCATTACTTTCATTTTCCATTTTATTATTTAGCCCTATGTTTCTATAAATATCTCTCTCAGTCTCCCTCACTCTCTCCCACTCTCCCTTAATCTCTCCCAAATTTATTACAACTAAATGCATAGTGTCTGTGTGTGTGTGTTTGTGTGCGTGTATATGTGTGTATTTGTATGTGTGTGAGTCCCGGGTTTAATCGGGGCTAACCACAGTTAGTAAGATACTCAATATATTAGTAGAGTGTATACATCGTGCTTAAAATAGAAATGGCTTCTACGCGACTGGAACTGTTTCATTCAAAAGAAATCATCAGGAAAACCAACTGTCCTTGTCAAACTGTTGTATTTATATGTTTTCTGGTGGTTGGGAAAGGTGGTGATTTGGGGAATGGGTGGAAGTCATTGGCCAAGAGATTTTCAAGAACAAGGATTATTTGTAAAAAATATTTTTTAGATATACACAATAATACAAGGACACAGATAAAAGACAATGTTCCTATTCGCATTCACATACACATATACACAAACATACACACGAACGCCTACATATTTGAAGGGTTCATTTATTCTAAGTATATATCTATACAAATGGGATTTGTGACTGATAGATAATTGTTAGGCGTTGGCCAATGAAATTTAAGTATCAATGAGTTATTGACAACTGTAAAATCAATTAGTAGAGAGGGTGGTAGAATTTGCATCAACAGCAAGAGCTCAGCGGTCGGGGTCCCGAATCCTTCATATTACCCACTCTACTACCCAAAGTTTCGAGGACTCTAGTGAATAATGGCCTAACTGCATCCATTCCGATTTTTATATATATATATATAATTGTTTCTACTTTCGGCACAAGGCCAGCAATTACCCAGTACATTACTGGTACTTTATTTTATCGACCCCGTAAGGATGAAAGGCAAAGTTAAAACCTTGGCGGGATTTTATATATATATATATATTATATATATATATATATTATATATATATATATAATATTATATATATATATATAATATTATTCAAAATATTAATAAATGAGAAATATTATCATAACCAAAGTATATATTGTATTATACATATTTCAAAGGTACAATGGTGTTTCAGTACGTTTTCATCAGATAAAATATATAAGAGATTGGATATGCGACATACGGCTAAGGTCTTGAATCTTCAATTCCTGTAGCGAAATAGGTATAATAAAATATATACTTTGGTTATGATAATATTTCTCATTTATTAATATTTTGAATAATATTATGGATACTCCAGATAACACTGTCGAGTGCTTCTAATCTATTGTAAAATTGAATTGTTGAATAATCAACGAACCATATAAACTTTTGGTTATATATATATATATATATATATCTATATACACAACACACACGCATATATATATATATATATATATATATATATATATATATATATATATATATATATATGTGTGTGTGTGTGTGTGTGTGTGTGTGTGTGTGTGTGGAGAATAAGATGGCTATGTAGTTGCTAGTTAAGTTAGGCTTAAAAATGGAATGAGAATAAGAAGAAAGCAAGAGCTTTCAATAACTCGTTTAAGTTATTGGGAAAACGGAGGACGGAAAGAAAGAAAATAGAAGGGAAAGAGGAAAAGGGAAGAAAAGAGAAAACAGCGAAAAAACAACAAACCGAGGAATATGTAAGCAACTTAAGGTAAGAAAATCCAAAGCCACAGCGGTAACAGAACTTAAGTTCGAGAGCGTGTGGTCGAACGAAAAGACACGACTGACCCCAGCGAGTGTAAGTGAGAAAAGGACTGCTAGAAGGTCAGGCGAGGGAAACAATGAGGTGGTTGGCAGAGAGAGGGTGAGTGAAAGTGAGAGGGAGAAAGGGAGAGGAAGAAAGAGGGGGAAGAGTAGATAGTAACGAAATAGGTAGAGGGCCAGAGAAAACGGGTCACAGCGAAACATGATAAAATATATGGAGAATAGGATGGCTGTGTAGTTGCTAGTTAAGTTAGGCTTTAAAATGGAATATATATATAAATATATATATGTAGAAGTTATATTTAAATTGTTGGGATACAACAAGCAAATATTTTTATAACTGATATAAACCACTCAACAAATTATTGGAGTAAAAACGATATATTAACAAATGGAAACTATATTTATAAAACCATATTTATTTCATTATACATATTTCAAGGACACCATGTTAAATTATGGTGTGCTTTCATCAGATAAAATATAATATAGATCAGTTTTATAAGTAAATATTGACATACCCATAAAGAATGCGACCATTTCTGTTGACTATCCGGGAGCTTCCAATAGAAATGGTCGCATTCTTTAAGGGTATGTCAATATTTATTTATAAAACTGATCTATATTATATTTTATCTGATGAAAGCACACCATAATTTAACTTGGTGTCCTTGAAATATGTATAATGAAATAAATATGGTTTTATAAATATAGTTTCCATTTGTTAATATATCGTATATAAATATATATATATTTGTGTGTGTTCGCACGTTATGTATACCTGTTTACATATGCATAGTCAAGTATATGTTTAAATGCATGTATGCGTGTGGATGTGTGGGGGAGATAGTGTGTGTGTTTGTGTCTGTGTGTTCCCATATGCCTACATTGGATACGTGTATATGTAAGTAAGCATGAAAAATGAGAGAGAGAGAGAGGATGATAGTGAGAAAGAAGGTGAGAATAAAATAGGAGATTGGCAATGGAGTTTATTAATTGGTCATTTGTTGAAGACCTGCCAACAACAAGTTTAATCTTACGAGCTGAAAGAGCTAATTGTTAAAAAACATTTTGAAAGGCTCGCCATTTTGAATTTTATATAGTCATATCTTCTTTTCTTTTTTTCTTTTTTTTTGTGTATATTTTGTTATTTGGAGGGGGATTGGTTCCTTGTTTTGGGGGTTTATTTCGTTATTTCTATAACTTCTATGATCTGCAGAACATTGGCGTTGCTGTATACAGCAAACGTGTGTGGGTGTCAGTGTTTTAGATAAATGCAGCTTTATAGAGGGTGGAGTGGCGGTAGCTTTGTGCAATGGGGGAATAGGGAAAATTGCTATTGAATCATGAATTTCTTATAGGCTTATTTATGTATGTATACGTATGTATATGCGTGTGTGTGTGTGTGTGTGTGTGTGTGTGTGTGTGTGTGTGTGTGTGTGTGTGTGTGTGTGTGTCTCTGTGTGTGTGTGTGTGTGTGTATGCGTGTATGTGTGTGTGTATGTGTGTGTGTGTGTGTGTGTGTGTGTGTGTGTGTGTGTGTGTGTGTGTGTGTGTGTGTGTGTGTGTGTGTGTATGCGTGTGTGTGTGTATGTATGTAAGCTGAAATATATATGTATATATATATACATATATATATATACATATATATACATATATATATATATATATATATATATATATATATATATATATATATATATATATATATATATATATATATATATATATATTTATATATATATATGTATATATATATATAGGAAAAAGTATGATCTGAAAAAGTATGATCTGAAAAAAATAATCTGGTTTTTACAATAAATTATATACTGTCATATATTGGATAATTATTATCGATTATATTCTCTCCTGTCGAAAATTTTAAATGATGAATTTGCAGAATCTTTAGTTTAAATACCTGCATTGTGGTATTTATTCTGGTCCTCTACCCCCTCGATTCAAATCCGGCTGAGGTCAATTTTAATTGTCCTTTCCAAGTCGAATATATAAAGTAACAGTTCGACACAAATTTTGACACCAAAAATTAAATGATAAAAATAAAGTGAATTTAACAGTTTTTGAATGGCTGAAGTGACTCTTTCATAATGTAATTATCTTAGAACTTGTTTGAGAGAAAACAGTTGTGAAATAATGGTAATTGTAACAAAATGAACAAAAGTGTGTATTCCTGGTAAACTTATGTGGGAATTTATTGGTTTCTTTTAGTTTTCTCTTTTATTCTGATTATTGGTTATTGGTTATTGGTTATTGGTTTTTGCATTTTTGTTGTTGCTTTTTTTCTAAATTACCTGCAAATTCATATATTGATGTTTACATGTTAACATTCATTTGAAAGCGAGAATATAGTTTATGATATTCAACACACGCACACACACATACATCCATACACATATTATATATATATATATATATATATATATGTGTGTGTGTGTGTGTGTGTGTGTGTGTGTGTGTGTGTGTACATATACATAGACACACACACACATATATATATTACTTGCAACATTTTATTGACCATTGCATATGGAGAAAGGAAATATTGCTAGAGTACTTGTGGTAAGACAACTGGTTCTTAAATTCTTAACAGGATCTTAAATTCTATTCATCGTAAATGAAATTTACAGCTAACAGCTATGGACGTTTAGCTGGCCTCATGAAGTTGCATCCCATATGAGGTTTCTCGGGAATTTTTATGATAGAGGCTCTAATGATATCATGAAATACAACATGGAATTGAGCATCTTGCTGAAAACACAACGTGCATGGCTCATGTTCATGAGTCCATCACACTAACCTCTAGGCCACGTTCCCTAACATAATATTCATTGTGTTTGTATGACTTAAGTAAGAGGGAAAAGATAGAACCCATGTCGCTTTTCATATCCTCCGTCATTGGTGGGAGGTAGGGTAGCGTCTCTAATTGTTTTCATGAACTCTTTAACTACTGAGCCGAAAGGAAGGTTGTAAAGCTTTCGTCGGGGCCTTCGTGGCTGATTGGAGTAAGGCAGCGTCCATAGCTCTTATTATCGCCTCCTTCACTGATGGGCTGTAGTGCCCATAACATTTTTTAGGATCAGATTGACTAATGGACAGAAAAGCAGTGCTCATGACTCTTTTAAAGACATCTATGTATAGTGGAGAAAGGAAGAAAATGATCTTCAAACCGGAGATGTGGCCCAGCACGTGTAACAGAGTGGGCTCTTCTGAAGTTACCCAAGAACCAGATTATGCTGTTAAACTAGACAATGGAGTAAGACTACCATTCAAGAACAAGAACAACGCTGACAAGCTTCCATACAATTTCTGAATTTTAACAAATTTTACTCGGAAAGCTTTGATCAAGTCGAGGCTATGAAGTGACAGAATCGTTAGAACGCTGGATGGAATGGTTTGTGTATTTGTTCCTGCTTTCCATGTCCTGAATTCAAATCCTGCCAATGTCAAATTTGCCTTCATTTTTACGAGGTCGATAAGGAACTAGTTTAATACTGGGGTCCATAACACACGCCGTTTTCTCTCTTTCTCTCTCTCTCTCTCGCTCTCTTTGGAAGAAGTCGGCTGTGTCCGGACCAAGATAGGGATGGGCTCCGCCAGATTCAAATGTCTAAGACGGCGCTCTTATATCAGGAGTTAAGGTCTCGATGAGAAGTCACTTCTCCAAGGAGATGTGTAGTTGAACCCGAAACCGAAGTAACGAAGCAAGCATGTTTACCCACACAGCCATGCCTGCTCCCATTGGTTGAAATATAGAGAAATGAAACTTAGGTTGTAAAATATGAGAAATTATTTTCTCGATCGATGACAAGATATCGATTTCTTCCATTAACACATGAAGCACATGGAGCACACATTTCTAACTGAAGATCAGTGTTATTGTAGTTGCATGAGTTGATATGGTTGTTGTTGTAGCTGTTACTGCTGCTGCTGTTTTTGTTTTTGTTTATGCCTTTATTGTTGATGTAGTTATTGTTTATGATGTTATTGTTGATATTGATGATTTTGTTGATATTTTTGCTGTTTTGGGTCGTGTAACTGCTATTGTTGTTGTTGCTGTGGTTTGGTGGTGGTGTTGTTGGTGGTGGTGGTGGTGGTGCTGTTGCTGCTGTTGCTGTCGTTATTGCTTCAGCTTTTGTTGTTGAAAGGGAGTGATGGTGGAGGTACCGTTGCTATTATTGTTGTTATCCCTATGATGAAATCTCTCCAGCCATGACCAATCCATCTTATATTACGACAATACATCTAGAACTAGAATGCATTACTCAATGTGTACTTCTATGTGGTAAACATTCGGTTGATTTTGAGCAGGATTTGGCTGGTTTGTCTGTTAGAAGACCATATAGAAGCTCGTGTTACACGTTGACTTAGTTACATAATTTGTTGACAAAGGAAGAGTGAATTGCAACAAAGATGAAAAGTTGCTAAATGTAAACGCACAACATGTGTAATCGGAGCTCTACAATGTAAAATGTTCACTTCGGTACTCTACTATGTTTACCACAACTACGACTTACCCCGATTGATACAGACCGCACAGAACCATCCCTGATTATATGATACAGAACTGTTTATTTATAAATGTTTATATTTATCTAAAAACCTTCCATCGTGATTTTCTGTAAGAACCTTGGTTAATCTATGTTCCAAACACCAACTTAATAATGAGGAACTTCATATTACTTTCCAAAATCCTGATTATTTTGTAATTATTTACACAAACATACATAGTATATTTCATTAGAAATATGATAACGAAAGGATCGAAGTATTTATATTAATCTAAAGACATCGCATCATAATTCAATGTAAGAATAGTTATGATCGAAACCACATCTTAAAGGGAGAGTTAGTTATATGACTAAATCCCTCCAACTTTATTGTGTAGTTACAAATTGCTTTTATAAATCCTGGGCAGGTCTTTCATTAAAAATGTGACAAAGAAAGTTCCCTAACCAACTGTACTAAAAAAAACAGATTGGCTGCATGGTTAAATCCACTTAGGAATGACAAAGTCACTGATTTGATCCCAATACGCGGCATTTTAGACATGTGTGATTTATCTTAACATCCGGTCGGTCCATGCGTGTGAAATTGGGTAGATAGAAGCAGCATGGAACCTGTAATTTAATGTGAACTTGTCATATAGTGTGTCACCCACATTCTGTCCGAGAACTACATGGTATACTCTGCCACATACACCTTAATTCACGAATCGGATATAATTATATATGTGTGTATCTGTATGTGTGTGTAGATATATATATGTATATATATACATACATATATCAGGGGCGAAGGGTGCGTGCATGCAACGCATGCAGTGCATGCGTTATAGAATCTTGAGTTGATCAATTGCGTCGGTTGAAGCAAGCAGAATTTTGGCTGCTTACTAAATTGTAGACACATAAAAAGATAACACACACACACACACACACACACTAGATAACACTACTACGCTTTGACCGGGAGGGTCATTTAGAGGGAATTTGGGGGGGGTAGTAACACAACAGTTAGTTCACCATACCGAGGTTTTGTTACTACTTCTACCAAACTCGTCCCATGGACTGAGTGCTCTAGTACTACGGATATTACCTTCCAGTGTTCTACCTTTATATATATATATATATATATATATATATATATATATATATATATATATAGTAATAATAATAAATTTGAAGACTAAAATCCAAAGAGGGCTCGATAAGGATAAATATATATCAAATATATAAGAACCGTAGAGCAAATATTTATTAAAATAACAGATTAAAATTTAAGCAAAGAATGGCTGCTTTCACCCTTAATGGGATCTTCTGAAACTAACAAAGTCAATCTGTGAACGCCTGAAGTGAATATTTCAAAAAACGTTGCAACCGGAGGAAGACAGTTAAGGGTGAAAGCAGCGATTCTTTGCTTAAACTTTAATCTGTTATTTTAATTAATAAATATATATATATATATATATATATATATATATATATATATATATATATATATGAAAACAGGGAAAAAAAGACGATTATTAGGAAGAAAAATATTTTTTTCCCCTTTTTATTTTTTTCTCTCTTTT
>OZ024740.1:141785543-141805543 GCA_964016885.1 Eledone cirrhosa | reverse complement strand
TACATATATATATACCTATATATATATATACATATATACCTATATATATATATATATATATATATATATATATATATATATATATATATATATATATATATATATATATATGTATATATATATGTACATATATATATACCTATACATATATATGTACATATATATATATACATATATCTATATATATATATATACATATATATATATATATATATATATATATATATATATATATATATATATATATATATATATATATATATATATATATATATATATATATATATATATATATATATATATATATATATATATATATATGTATATATATATATGTATATATATATATGTATATATATATATATATTTAAACATGCATGGATGCATACATACATACATACATACATACATACATACATACATACATACATACATACATACATACATACATACATACATACATACATACATACATACATATAACCTGACCCATAACAACTAACCGCTATCTGCAAAATTCTCTCGTATGTCAGTCTTCTTTTAAGGAATACATCTGCTACCATTGTTTGTTTGTTTGAATCGCCAGTCTACACTTTAATGTTTGACAGCGCTCTCCCAATTTCTGTCATACACACAATCTGTTTCATATCGACGTTGGGTGAAAACGTTTGCACCAGTTATGTCGTAATTTCTATGGATTGTGAGAGAAAACTAATGTGGAACATTTTATTTCTGATGTGCAATTTTGACAAATGCCTGTCGCTGGACCTGTCAATAAAGCTTGACATTCTGTAAGTCAACAAACAATAATGCTTCACTACATCGTAGCCCAACCTGAAAGAAATAACTCACAGTACTTTCTTAAATGATGCCCTATTGCCTTATTCGCTATTTCCGCTTGCAGCAGAGTAAGGAATGTCTTCAACATATAACAGTGGGTATTTGAAAATATTCATGATCGATTTTTAAAACCAGTTACTTTTCACGAGAGCCTGTTGTGGAAAGAGTATACTATCTGCTTGTCTTAAATCCTGGCAAGAGTCTCGCCACTTCTCTGGTGTTAGGAAGCGGGTTTGAATGTAGAACATATTTGGACACAGAACTATATCGCAAAGTATACTGTTTTAACGATTCCACCAATCTACCGACCTTCAATTGCTACTATATTTTTATCGACCCCAAGTGGATGAAATGCAATTTTGACCTCGACCGAATATGAACTCAAAGCGCAGAGGGTCGAAACAAACACCGAAGTATTTAATCCGATGCTATAACGACTTTGCCAATTCGTCACCTATTGCCTTCAGTAAAATGTAATGACATTTTGGATAATGTAGACCCTGATACACAATATTTGAGAAAACTGCGTTAAACAGAGGTTTATTCTATCAGGCAAGCCTTATGGCTAATCAACACCAATAACAACATACACAACAACCTGACATTCTGTTGTATTTAGAATCGCGTGAGAAAACCTCCTTCGTTGTAAATAATTGTTTCTACTTTAGGCACAAGGCCAGCAATTTACCAGTGCATTACTGGTACTTTATTTTATCGACCCCGTAAGGATGAAAGGCAAAGTCAACTTCGGCGGGATTTGAACTCAGATCGTAAAGGGACGTAACTATGCTGGAAAGCATGGCGTCCGACCCTCTACCGATACTGCAAACAAAAAATAGGATTGTTACGGCTGGAAAGCCTTTGACTTCAGGTTTGCTAGATCAAGGCGAACTTAAGACTTAATGAGAACATTTAACAGTTTACGTGTCAACGAGTGCGACTTTATACGGCTGCTAGATCTGGTAGAAATAGCAACTAAATCCACCTTGTATCATACCATGTCGTCTTAAATAAAGTAGGATACACACAACAACATGATATCTAAAAAAAAAACCGGACGATAGCAGATGAAATACTTTTAATGATAGATCAGTGTGGCATATTGCTGAAGCGTCATTTGCCATAGCCTCGGTTTGACACAAGCCATGAGAGGGAAAGGTTTTGGAAGTCTGTTGAATGGAGTGGATCTTGAGCAAGACACTTTATTTCGCGTTACTCCAGTCGAAGAAAAAATGAATCATACCTGTAAGTCAAAGGGTCTGTGTTCCCATACCCTGTATCACATTGAATGTCACTGAGAACTACGTTACGGGTGAACATGTTTGTGGAATGTTCAGCTATTTTAACGTTAATTTCACGAACCGGCTGTTCCATTGAACGAATGACTTTAAAAATCATCATCGAAACCGATGGATGTCCATTCCATTCCAGTAAACATTCTAAATCTAAACCAAGATAAATAGTGTTTCGGTCTTCAGCTACGTGGCAGCTGGTGAATGGTCTTAATAGAGATCAAACACGTGATTCTGCCAGCAGGACTCTCCTCCTTGCCTATTTTTATCATCAGATATTTCTCTTCTTTCACAAAAGGATTATATAATTTAGATATATCGAGTTTGGTAATTGGATTACTATGTTGGTCTCTCCTCTTTGCTTTCTCTTCTCCCACATTGCTTTATCAATATTGCAATCTCTGTTGTGTATTTGTCTGTGCCCCGCTTTTCCCCTCTCTCTCTCTCTCTCTCTCTCTCTCTCTCTCTCTCTCTCTCTCTCTCTCTCTCTCTCATACACACATACACACACACACTGTGAATTCATCTGTATATAATTTAATACAAACACATTTGTGTATATATAGGCATCTAAGTCTATGAATGTGTGTACGAATAATTTTATATACATAAACATAAAAGTAAACATACATACAGTCGCACATGAACTCACACACATATACTAAAGCCCACATATACACTCACAGACACACACACACACACACACACACACACACACACACACACACACACACACACACATACACACACACACACACACACACACATACACACACACACATAGATACACACTTTTTCCGAACACTAAACGTTTCAGTTCACCAAAGGTGTCTCTAGTAACGAACACGTAAACCGGCAACAACGGTTGGCATATAACTTGGAGTATCGGTGGGAAAGCGTCACTTGCTGTGTAGTTAGTTACTATGGTGGTATCTATCTGTCTTTCACACACAGTTTCCCTCTCTCTCACTCTCACTCTCTCTCTCTCTTTCTCTCTCTCTCTCTCTCTCTACCCTATATATATATATATATATATATATATATATATATATATATATATACATATACATATATATATATATATATGTGAATATAGACATAGAATATTCGAAAATATTCTGTATGTTTATAATAAACATTTTGAAGACCTAATCGCTATAGAATAGAATACGTCACGTATTACAATTAGATTCTCGATAAAAGCAAGGGAAGTAAATCTACGCGTTTCATTCTTATTAGAAATCGTCAGGACCACATATCCAGTGCTTTTATCGAGAATGACACAGCTAGAGACTTATAGAATACTTAGCTGTGTACAGGAACTGGTTTGAAAGAGCGGTTGCCGGTCCGGCAGAAATTAGAAATTGGAATAAATGCTCTGAAATAGCGATATATATGTGAATATAGACATAGAATATTCGAAAATATTCTGTATGTTTATAATAAACATTTTGAAGACCTAATCGCTATAGAATAGAATACGTCACGTATTACAATTAGATTCTCGATAAAAGCAAGGGAAGTAAATCTACGCGTTTCATTCTTATTAGAAATCGTCAGGACCACATATCCAGTGCTTTTATCGAGAATGACACAGCTAGAGACTTATAGAATACTTAGCTGTGTACAGGAACTGGTTTGAAAGAGCGGTTGCCGGTCCGGCAGAAATTAGAAATTGGAATAAATGCTCTGAAATAGCGATATATATGTGAATATAGACATAGAATATTCGAAAATATTCTGTATGTTTATAATAAACATTGAAGATTCACATATATATCGCTATTTCAGAGCATTTATTCCAATTTCTAATTTCTGCCGGACCGGCAACCGCTCTTTCAAACCAGTTCCTGTACACAGCTAAGTATTCTATAAGTCTCTAGCTGTGTCATTCTCGATAAAAGCACTGGATATGTGGTCCTGACGATTTCTAATAAGAATGAAACGCGTAGATTTACTTCCCTTGCTTTTATCGAGAATCTAATTGTAATACGTGACGTATTCTATTCTATAGCGATTAGGTCTTCAAAATGTTTATTATAAACATACAGAATATTTTCGAATATTCTATGTCTATATTCACATATATATCGCTATTTCAGAGCATTTATTCCAATTTCTAATTTCTGCCGGACCGGCAACCGCTCTTTCAAACCAGTTCCTGTACACAGCTAAGTATTCTATAAGTCTCTAGCTGTGTCATTCTCGATAAAAGCACTGGATATGTGGTCCTGACGATTTCTAATAAGAATGAAACGCGTAGATTTACTTCCCTTGCTTTTATCGAGAATCTAATTGTAATACGTGACGTATTCTATTCTATAGCGATTAGGTCTTCAAAATGTTTATTATAAACATACAGAATATTTTCGAATATTCTATGTCTATATTCACATATATATCGCTATTTCAGAGCATTTATTCCAATTTCTAATTTCTGCCGGACCGGCAACCGCTCTTTCAAACCAGTTCCTGTACACAGCTAAGTATTCTATAAGTCTCTAGCTGTGTCATTCTCGATAAAAGCACTGGATATGTGGTCCTGACGATTTCTAATAAGAATGAAACGCGTAGATTTACTTCCCTTGCTTTTATCGAGAATCTAATTGTAATACGTGACGTATTCTATTCTATAGCGATTAGGTCTTCAAAATGTTTATTATAAACATACAGAATATTTTCGAATATTCTATGTCTATATTCACATATATATCGCTATTTCAGAGCATTTATTCCAATTTCTAATTTCTGCCGGACCGGCAACCGCTCTTTCAAACCAGTTCCTGTACACAGCTAAGTATTCTATAAGTCTCTAGCTGTGTCATTCTCGATAAAAGCACTGGATATGTGGTCCTGACGATTTCTAATAAGAATGAAACGCGTAGATTTACTTCCCTTGCTTTTATCGAGAATCTAATTGTAATACGTGACGTATTCTATTCTATAGCGATTAGGTCTTCAAAATGTTTATTATAAACATACAGAATATTTTCGAATATTCTATGTCTATATTCACATATATATCGCTATTTCAGAGCATTTATTCCAATTTCTAATTTCTGCCGGACCGGCAACCGCTCTTTCAAACCAGTTCCTGTACACAGCTAAGTATTCTATAAGTCTCTAGCTGTGTCATTCTCGATAAAAGCACTGGATATGTGGTCCTGACGATTTCTAATAAGAATGAAACGCGTAGATTTACTTCCCTTGCTTTTATCGAGAATCTAATTGTAATACGTGACGTATTCTATTCTATAGCGATTAGGTCTTCAAAATGTTTATTATAAACATACAGAATATTTTCGAATATTCTATGTCTATATTCACATATATATCGCTATTTCAGAGCATTTATTCCAATTTCTAATTTCTGCCGGACCGGCAACCGCTCTTTCAAACCAGTTCCTGTACACAGCTAAGTATTCTATAAGTCTCTAGCTGTGTCATTCTCGATAAAAGCACTGGATATGTGGTCCTGACGATTTCTAATAAGAATGAAACGCGTAGATTTACTTCCCTTGCTTTTATCGAGAATCTAATTGTAATACGTGACGTATTCTATTCTATAGCGATTAGGTCTTCAAAATGTTTATTATAAACATACAGAATATTTTCGAATATTCTATGTCTATATTCACATATATATCGCTATTTCAGAGCATTTATTCCAATTTCTAATTTCTGCCGGACCGGCAACCGCTCTTTCAAACCAGTTCCTGTACACAGCTAAGTATTCTATAAGTCTCTAGCTGTGTCATTCTCGATAAAAGCACTGGATATGTGGTCCTGACGATTTCTAATAAGAATGAAACGCGTAGATTTACTTCCCTTGCTTTTATCGAGAATCTAATTGTAATACGTGACGTATTCTATTCTATAGCGATTAGGTCTTCAAAATGTTTATTATAAACATACAGAATATTTTCGAATATTCTATGTCTATATTCACATATATATCGCTATTTCAGAGCATTTATTCCAATATATATATATATATATATACATATATATAGGGTAAAGACCATGGGTTTTGTACTCTCCAAACCCCAAAGCACAAGCCCGAACAAGATATTTTTGTGGAAGACCATTAGTCACACATACATACCAGTCTCCCCTCTCCACACTAGCCATATTATCCAAGGGAAAGGCAAAGGTCCATATAGTTTGGCATCAATGACGTCGCAACTCATTTCCACAGCTGAGTGAACTGGAGCAAGTAACGTGAAATACAATGTTTTGCTCAAAGACCCAACCTGTTTGTGAAACGGGTTTTGCTCGAACTCCCAGCATCATGATTGTGAGAGCCCAACGCTCTAACCACTAAGCCACCGGCCTTCTCTATAATATATATATATATGTGTGCGTGAGAGTGTTTGTCTGGTATATGTGTGTGTGCATGTATATATGTGAGAAAAACCACAGACCCTCCATCTCAACTCACCTTTTGAAAAGCAGAAGAACTGCGAAACCGGTAAAGGAACCAAATAAATATATATATATATTTTTTTTAAATAAGACTCCAGTTGCATTTTCGATTTCATCTCTTTTTCTTTATACTTTCACTAGGACACCTCGGTTATTTTTCATTTTGTAAAAAAAAACTCACTTTCTAATATATATATATATATATATATATAACGAATAACCATGTTGCTTGCTGTTTTCCGACCTTCGGTTTGCTTTTCCTTCTTGTTGTTTACTTGTCTCACTCGCTTTACGCGATTCACTTGTACCAATAGCTTATTTTAGTTATTGCTCGCACCAACCTGAGGTATCTGATTTTTAATGCGTTGAAATACCAATGATGGTTGACAAATCACTGATGAGGGACTAATTTTATAATATCTAACCCATGTGCAACCACGCAGTATTCCTCTTCCCTTGTTTTTCATATATATATATATATATATATATATAAATATATATATATAGAGAGAGAGAGAGAGAGATTTAAAAGTGTCGAAGTCAGTGTTGCAACATATGTACAAACTTTATTTTCATATTATAATTGTTTTCATATCGATCAGCTCAGGGTACAATCAAGGTGACGGGCCCGACTCTTTTTCGATATCTCGTCAGATATGCTTGCTTTTATGTGCAAAGACATCTAAACATGCATACACACACACACACACACACACACACACACACACACACACACACACACACACACACACACACGTATGTATATATATATATATATATATATATGTATGTATGTATGTATGCGTGTATGTATGTATTATGAAATATTGGCAAATTTGAAAGTGTTTCTTTTTTTTTGTGAAGCCGTCAAGATGCAGGTTTACTACATAAATAATAGTCGAATAAGTCAGGTAAAGTACTCCAGGAAGCGGAAGAAAAGTGTTTAGAGCTGCCTTCAGGAATCGAACCACGCATCTGTTGCATACCGTATATAATTGATGCACGCTAGAAAATGAATTTTCTTTAATAATTGTTTCTACTTTTGGCACAAGGCCAGCAATTACACAGTGCATTACTGGTACTTTATTTTATCGACCCCGTAAGGATGAAAGGCAAAGTTAACTTCGGCGGGATTTGAACTCAGAATGGAAAGGGGCGTAACTCTTTGCGTCAAAGCATGGCGTCCGACCCTCTACCGATACTGCCAATCCAAAGAAAATAGTACTAAATGTTTCAAAGTAGGCATGAGAGCCAGAAACTCCACCGATATTTCAAATTTAGTATGCTTATATATTTTAAACTTAATGAACAATAAATTGCACTCTATTAACGGTGGGTAGATCAATCGACCAAAATCCACCAGAGAAATTTGTAGAAAACTCAATCAAGCTGTTTAACAAATTGACCCTAAAAATTACACCAAGTTGCAAACTTCGATTAATGAAGCATTTAATCGTAAAATGTAATCATAAACAACAGCATCCAACTATATAATAAACCAAATGATGCAATGTTATATATAGACCTGAATTTCAGCCATCCACCATGTATTCTTTAAAAATCCACATACTAATTTATGCAACAGAGCGCACAGCTCAGTCATATCAATGAATAGCAATATGTGCACACAATATGCAATATGTAGTGTAATGTTTATGTATATATATGTATATAAGTGTCTCTGTGTGTAGGCCTGTGTCTGTAACTCTGTGTATTTGCCTCTGTGTCCGTCTATATATTATCTATACCCTATTAATATTATAGATATACTTTCCGGTCGAAGTTTCCGGTTACACTTATAAGATCGAATATAAACATACATTGTTTTCAACGTGTGTGTATCTCTGTAATATTTATTGTGTAAAGTATATTTTAACGACCTATGCATAAGAATGTATATTTATGTAGCAGTATATTTAAAACTAATGTATGCCTGCTTGCCAAAGTGTGTGGTTGTCTAGCAATAACTTCATCTAAGTTTATATATATATATATATGTATAAGGAAAAAAGAAGAAATCGAAAATGCAAATGGAGTCTTTCTTTAAAAAAATATATTTATTTGGTTCCTTTACTGGTTTCGCAGTTCTTGTGCTTTTCAAAAGTAGAATTGAGATGGAGGTTTTGTGGTTTTTCTCACATACATACACACACACACAGACGCGCGCACACACAGACGCGCGCACACACACACACAGTGAGAGAGAGAGAGAAAGAGAGAGAGAGATACGTATGTAGATATATGTACACACGTACAACATGCCTGTATGCCCACGTTTTTAAGTAAATGCTCATCCAGATGTAAAAAATACCACAAAACTTCCATCTCAATTCTACTTTTGAAAAGCACAAGAACTGCGAAACCGGTAAAGGAACCAAATAATTTTTTTTAAAAGGACTCCAGTTGCATTTTCGATTTCATTGTTTTTCCTTATACGTTCACACATGTGGGACACCTCGTTTTTTTTTCATTTTGTAAAATACCTCACTTTCTAATATATATATATATATATATAGGAACGAGTAGGACCCCGACGGGTGAGCTAAAGCCGTTTCGACGGCTAATTCTGGACTAAATGAACATTTTTTATCTTGGTAAATGAATAGCCGAGCGTCTCAGGGGGTAATTCCATATATGGTAAAAGTGATTGTCACAAGGATTTGTCAAAAGTTTGTTGTTGAGACACATGATTCTATCATGGCATTTTGTGGAAGGTAGGGGTAGCTGAACTTGCGTGTAGAAGAAAGAGGGAGAGAGAGTGGAGGAAACCCAGTCGTGCGTTGAAAGTGACAACTACAGAAGAATCAATTTCTGGTTACTATTCCCCTATCACAATCATCAAATCTCTCACTGGTACTGCTAAGCTATAGAAAAGTGTAATAGGTGGGACGGAATACTAAATACGAGATTGTAGTGAAATAATTTTATGAATTAGTAGTAATCGGCCAAATCTATCTTACAATGACAAGTCAACAAGTAGGGGGCCAAAATACTAAAAACAAACTAATACGAAATAATAATTCAGAGTCCCGAAACTAATACGAAATATTAATTCAGAATCCCGAAAATGAATACTAATACGATATATAAGAGTACCGCTACAATACATAAATTCTAATACAAACTACATAAATGCTCGTACGATATATATGAAAAATTTAATACGAAAAATTAATTCAGAATCCGCTACCACAACATAATCAACAAAATTACCATCAAACTGTCCTACACCACCACACCTAACTTTGCACAAAACATCGTCTCTTCTAACAACAAAAAACTCAATCCCTATGGAAGAAATAACCTAGATAGCAGTGGAGAGCCGACCAGGAGGTGTAACTGTCCTGTTTGATCCATTTTCCCCCTCGACAACAGATGCAGAGATAGTAATGTGATCTACCAGTGCAACCTCCAACAAAGCTTATATAGGATTAACCGCGTGTGACTTCAAGATCCGGCTATACCAACACAGACATACTTTCCGAAACCCGGTCCGGCGTTACGCCACTACACTTTCGGGCCACATCTGGGACCTCAAAGATAACAATATAACCTATAATCTCACTTGGAGCTTACTGTCCAGAGCCAACTCTTACACGGGAGGACGCCGTCCGGGTAACTTATGCTCAGAGGAAACAATACAAATGCTGTTTTCGACGGACCAACTCCTAAACAAGAAAGACGAACTGGTAACTGCATGCAAACACAGATTGCGTAGGACTTACCTCGCCCTCAAACCCCATAATGACCGGGGGGTAGACAAGGGCTGTAACACCCCACTTGCCGACTTTGTAATGAGTAACCCTTGCTTACAAAGGTAGACGTAAGATTTTCTTATATATTTTTTATCGTTTCCTCTATATTTCCTTCTTCCCCCCATCCCTTCCTAGTCCTTCCACGCCAGTTCTCCTTCTTTGTCGTCGTTCTTTTCACCTTCTCGCCCACTCCGAGGCAGCCCTTCGGTCCTCTGTAGCCTCAGTACCCCCACCCCCACCCCCTATTCTATGATAGAATTGGCCGACTCCGCTTTTTATAGCAGATGTGCTAGACCCCAGATACTTGCTTTCTTATCTGATTGCTGCCCCATTTCCGTGATTTCTAGATTTCTTAGTGGTATCTCTGCTTTAGTTTCTCGTATATTAGTATTTTTTTTTGGGGGGGGGGGGGGATTCTGAATTAATTTTTCGTATTAAATTTTTCATATATATCGTACGAGCATTTATGTAGTTTGTATTAGAATTTATGTATTGTAGCGGTACTCTTATATATCGTATTAGCATTCATTTTCGGGATTCTGAATTAATATTTCGTATTAGTTTCGGGGTTCTGAATTATTATTTCGTATTAGTTTTTTTTAGTATTTTGGCCCCCTACTTGTTGACTTGTCATTGTAAGATAGATTTGGCCGATTACTACTAACTCATAAAATTCTTTCACTACAATCTAGTATTTAGTATTCCGTCCCACCTATTAAACTTTTCTATAGTCTAGCAGTACCAGTGAGAGATTTGATGATTGTGGTAGGGGAATAGTAACCAGAAATTGTGTTTTTTTTATATTTTTAACATTCTTATTTTTCTATATATTTACTCCATATAGATTTACTTATTGTTTCGCCTTCCTCCCCCCTCCCTCTCTCTAGTATACTTCTCTTGACCTCTTATCCTTAGGATTCTTCTGTAGTTGTCACTTTCAACGCACGACTGGGTTTCCTCTACTCCCTCTCCCTCTCTCTTCTACTGGCAAGTTCATCTACCCCTTCCTTCCACAAAATGCCATGATAGAATTATGTGTCTCAACAACAAACTTTTGACCAATCCTTGTGACAATCACTTTTACCATATATGGAATTACCCCCTAAGAAGCTCGGCTATTCATTTACCAGGATAAAAATGTTCATTTAGTCCAGATTTACCCGTCGAAACGGCTTGAGCTCAGCCGTCGGGGTCCTACTCGTTCCTATTACCCACTCTACTACCCTAAGTATTGAGTACTTTGGTGCGTTATGGTCCATCTGGTTCCTTACCACATTTCCTTCGTTATATATATATATATATATATAATTGTTTCTACTATTGGCACAAGGCCAGCAATTACCCAGTACATTACTGGTACTTTATTTTATCGACCTCGTAAGGATGAAAGGCAAAGTTAACCTTGGCGGGATTTGAACTCAGAATGGCAAGGGCCCTAACTCTATGCGTCAAAGCATGGCATCCGATCCTCTACCGATACTGCCAAATATATATAATCTCTATATATACATACAGATGCACCTATTACGCTACCTTACAGGTAGCGAGTTCGCGGTAGTATATTCATGCGCGCGCGCACACACACACAGATACATATATATATATATATATATATATATATATATATATATATATATATATATATAGAGAGAGAGAGAGAGAGAGAGAGAGAGAGAGAGAGAGCAGGAGAGAGAGAGAGAGATACGTATGTATATATATGTACACACGTACAACATATGCCTGTATGCCCACGTTTTTAAGTAAATGTTCAAACGGAAACGCTGTACGGAGAGTCACTTGATATGAAAATGAAAAAAAATAACAAGATCCTGAAAAATTTCCAAAGACAGATCAGTTGAAGACAGATATATATTTATTCATCTCTATACATCCATATCTATATATATATATATATATATATATATATATATATATATATATATGCAAGTATATATATATCCACATCTCTATATATCCATATCTATATATATATATATATATATATATATATATATATATGCAAGTATATATATATATATATATAAAGAGAGAGAGAGAGAGACAGAGAGAGAGAGAGAGAGAGAGAGAGAGAGAGAGAGAGAGAGAGAGAGAGAGAGAGAGAGAGGGATGTATAGAGATGAATAAATATATGTCTTACATACACACATGTATATATATATATACGTATATATATGTAAGTATATATATATATATATATATATATATATATATATATATATATATATATATGTGTGTGTGTGTGTGTGTGTGTGTTTGTATGTAAGTATATATATATATATATTTTTTTTTTCTATTTATATTTATTTATGTATATATATATATATATATATTGTATGTAGGTATATATATATATATATATATATATATATATATATATATATATATATATATATATATATATATATATATATATATATATATTATATATATAATTTAGGAAATTTGGAAGAAGCCCTTCTGTGAAGATAGGTTAAAAGAAGATAAAATAAATAATTACAGAAAGAGAATGAAAGAGAAGGCGATAAAGAAGTTACAGAAAGAAAGGGGGGATAATTAATTGGGAGAAGGTAAGCAAACATCGTAGTTCTTTCGGAGTGATTTCTGTGCCAGGTTGAAGAGCAAAGGTTATATAAACAGACGATCGAGCAACTGAACTTTGAGGAGAAACCAATGAAGAGACGAGTAGGATAAATGGAATGGTGAGATACATTGGAGAGAGGTGTGTGAGGGTGGACAGACGTGGAGAAAAGAAGTAAAGGTAGTAGTAAGATGGTGGTGGACGTAGCCAGATATGAGTCTGATTAGTTAATATTTGGTTTCAAATGTTTAAAGGCTCAAAATTTGGCGCAGTCGATTGTGAATTAGGGTTGTGATTCATACATACATATATACATACGTACATACGTACATACGTACATGTATGCATACATACATACATACATACATACATACATACATACATACATACATACATACATACATACATACATACATACATACATACATACATACATACATACATACATGGTGGCTGCAAACTCTGCTTGTCAGATTACCGAAAATGGTGCACTTTTAGGCTACAACCAGCTACACGAACCTGTAACATGTCCTGAACAATCAAGGCCTGTAATTTGAAGGCTTTTTAAGTGGAGAAAGGCCTTACACTCGACTAATCCCACTCGCTGAGCATCGAAATCACTACCCGAAAAGGAGAACTGGTCAACATCATCGGATGTTTCCGAAGCCGCAGATCTTTTTTCAGAGTTTCCCTCTCTTAGAAAGGTGTTGTGGCAACAACTGGGGGCCTTTCACTCCCAGGTGAAAAAAAAAAGTACTATTTGGAAGACCCTTGACTCTTCTGAGTACATACATACATACAAACATCCATACATACATACACGCACACTTACAGGGCAATCGACTGTCTTAGTTACATACATATTACAGAAATATATCTGATTTATTTTTCATGATTTTTGTTACGTAGTGGAAGTTATTCTTTGCTCGTGCGAGAAGACAAAGTCAGTAAGTGGGGTGTGAAAAGTATAGAAAATAAGAAGGGGTAAATTTCCCTATATTTCTTCCCATTTTCTTCCCTAAATATCTCACAACAATCCCTCTTTTTCTATTTTTACACATAAATCTATTTACAGTTGTTTTACTTCGTCTCCCCCACATCTCACTCTCTCTACCTCACTCTCATTCTGGTTGATTTTGGCAACCATAACAACAAAACCTCCAGCCCTGTTGACAGTTTAGTTGGCAAACAATGTCTGTTTATCTGCCTGTCTCTCTATTTACCATGTGTTGTTGTGGCGCTAAAGTGCCTGTGACTCAAAGTGCCAGCCTTGTCACATACTGAGTCACGCTGAATATCCCCGAGGACTACATCAAGGGCCCACGTGTCTGTGGAATACTCATCTTCTTGCACGTTGATTTCACAAGCAGGCTCTTCTGCTGTTCGCACAATTGTAACATACATCGTTGGAACCCACAGAGGTCAAACGACAATATTTGGGCTTTGGGATTAGCAAATGTTCCAGTGCTGAACAAAGTAATTTACAGTAACTTACAATATTTAGTTACGATCCTTTATGTTCTGCGTTCAAATCCTGCTGAGTTTTTCTTTCCTATTCATGCTTCCGAGGTCGATAAAATAAATTAGCAGTTGATACTGGAGACAACATAACTAACAGTTTACCCTCATACCTTAGATCTCTGGTCGTGTGCCTATGTAAGAGATCAATATATAGTGGAGTGTGGTCAATCGATTATACCCACTTCTGCTGAGTAAAAACAGCCGGAGGTTTTATATCTGTGATTAAATCGATATTTTCTTTGTAAATATGGCGAACGATTTAGATAAACAGGTTAGCTCATAGCGGTTTTCGGTTAATTTAATTTACAGTGAATATCTTGAGGAATTGAACGACACACTATCTCATCCGACACCTCATCTTCTCATGAGTACTTTATCAAAAAGACACTACTATCTTATATGGATGGTGAAAGCTGTAGAACGCAGTAGAAGTAAGCTTCCAGCTACTTGAGATGACAACGTAATTTCAATCTCCTCGTGAAGCCATGTCACTTCACTGGAAGCGTTAAAGCTTTTGATAACATACCACCCGAAACCACCTCTGACTTATGATGAAAAATCGTTTGTAGTAAAGCGTTCTTATTTAAAGGGCACCAAATCTGCCCTGATTCTATGAAGCAAAGCCACTCATTTTAAAAGATTCGTATGTAAATTTAAATCATCCTATATAGTTATAAATCAGACTATATATTGATCTACTATCATAGTATTGCAATAATTAATAATTTTATTACATCCTTTAAAAATGATTCATTAGTTAATTAAAATAGAGTATATTTTCATTCAAAAAGGCAACTCCAAAAGGGTTAGTGGGGTCGGTCAAATCCTGACGGTTGATTATGCTGTTTAGTTTCCTTCTTTTCACATTTGAAGTCGACGGTAAAAATGATGGAGGTAATTATTTTAGTGCATGTATAGCGGTAATATTTTTCTTGAGATAAACATGAAAATCACTTAGTACCATACAGCGTAGCCTATGGGCATGCTGATATTTTCAGAGTGTGTCGACTGATAAACTACAAAACAGACAAATAGACAGACAGACAGGGAGACAGACAGATAGACAGATAGATCGATAAATAGATAGATTGGTATATAGATAGGCAGATAGAAACTCATGAGGTGGAGGTTATCATTGATAGATCTGGTTGGGATGGCTCACTAGACCAGGGACCACAAGCGCCAACCTAGTTGCTAACACCTTGGCTAAAATTTTAAACAGAGATATGAGCATAAAATTATCAATTTAGCAGCGCCACAGCTCCGCGGCTCACAGAACTGGGAATTCTCCCGTTCTGATGCCAGTTAGTAAACGTCTGCCAAGAGGTCACCGAACAAGTCTGACATCTAAACGAAAAGCTCGCAGGTCAGACCATCCAAAAGCCAGGTGGTTTGTTTCTCGTACATTTTGCGTATGTATATATAATTCCTCATTGCTCTAGTTTCTTCAACTGGAAATAATAACTGTAATTGTAATTCAAAAGATCCAACATTGTCATAGGCAGTGTCATCCTGAATCTCCTAGTAAATTACGTTAACGATACATGTGTCTGGAGAATGCTCAGCCACCTATGCGCTATTTTAAACAATACACAAACACACACAACACATATACAGATCTCTCTCTCTCCCACACATACGTGACGTTATGAGTTCGATTTCCGGGCTGGGCGATGCGTTATGTCCTTGGGTAAGACACTTTATTTCACGTTGCTCCTTCTACCTGGAGTTGCGACCGATAGAGAGTATTGGCAATTGGAAAGACCAATGGAAACATTGTTTCCTCGGTCCGATTTGACAAAAAGTCGATCGACTGTCTAAATGTATATATATATATATATATATATATATATATATATATCGTAGAATAATCACTTTCATAGTCTCACATATATCATACTTTCGGCCATACACACACATATATATATATATATATGTGTGTGTGTGTGTGTATGATTATATATATATACATATATATATATGTATGTATATATATATATACATATATATATATATATATATATATATATATATATATATATATATATTTATGTATGTATATATATATATATATATATATATATTTAGTTATGTAATAAACAACATAAGATAATTAATTCATTTACCAATGGTTTCTTGAAGAGCTTGACACTTATGTCTGTCTTCCTTCAACAGAAGACAGACATAAGTGTCAAGCTCTTCAAGAAACCATTGGTAAATGAATTAATTACCTTATGTTGTTTATTACATAACTAAAAAGCTCTGTAGCCTACATAGAGCACTCTCTTTTCCTTTACTTTTCCTACGGAAATACTTCATATATATTTATATATATATTTATATATATATTTATATATATAATTATATATAGGTGAAGGTATGATGTATGTGAGTGTCTGAAAGTGATTATCCTACAAAAGAATAACGAATGAACGAGAAATCAATGTCGACATTGAAGAGAGAGAGATTAAATAACCACAAGGCTGCAATTACATCTGGCACCCTGCAAGTCAGACATCAGACAGAGCGTGAGTTAAAATGATAAGAGAATCCACACAAGAGCTATCGAACTGCAGTGGCAGGCAAATCGATGGTGATTTTTCCAGGTTTCCAAATGCATATATACACGCACACCTATGCCTGCACGCATATTCACATCAACAGTCGGATAGACATACGCACATACACGAATGCATACCCTGAGCAGACAAACATGCATGTATATATATATATGAACTATATATATATATATATATGCTGTTGAAATGTGTATATATTTTTGGGACACCCTGTATATATATATATATATATATATATATATATATATATATATATATATATATATATATATATATATATATATATATGTATACACATATATATGTATACACATATATATAAATGCATTCATATGTATATGTATGCATTCATAAATGCATACATACATACATACATACATACATACATACATACATACATACATACATACATACATACATACATACATACATACATACATACAATCTAGAGATTCTGGGCTTCACAGAACCAGAAAGAACACGACTAGTTAGGAAGTTACAAGTACAATCCATTAACGGAAATGTACAAATATGTAAAACATGTCAAAAATGCTGTATGTAATAACTGCATATACATATATATAGATATAAAACATATTCACGTGTACACTTATAACTCAAAGCATAGAGATCCACACAATAATACATACAATAACATCCATACCTGCACACACCCACACATATACACTCGCACACATACAGATATACATATTTACCTAGTTGATGTCTCAATTCCAATACATAACTGCAGATAATAGTTTTATTATACAAAAACTACGTAATAACGACGGCTGAGCTTGATGATGTGGGTCTGTTGCTGGTTACTGACTATAGTGATGCATATCAATGGTTTGTTTAACAGGGATTATGAGTGCAGGTCAGCAATTGGTTTAACGGTATTTTCTGAGTGTTTTGTTTACGGGTCGGGGAAATCGAGTGTCTTATTTGCATAAATACATTGAAACAATAATTGTTTCTACGTTTGGCACAAGGCCAGCAATCACCCAGTGCATTACTGGTACTTTATTTTATCGACCCCGTAAGGATGAAAGGCAAAGTTAACCTCGGCGGGATTTGAACTCAGAATGACAAGGGCTGTAACTCTATGCTTCAAAGCATGGCGTCCGACCCTCTACCGATAAACAATAATACACGTATATATACACACACATATATACTCACAAGCCTGAATGAATCCGTTAAAGCGACTGGAGAGAGTCTGCGGAAATTATGGTCACATGAGATAATTTCATATGACGTCTCAGTGTAGCAAATGTCGGAAATATTTACCAACCAACCAACCAACAAACCAGCTATGGAACCAGCAGGCCAGCATGTCTTTGGGGAGTTTAAAGTGAGGTGAGAGCTGCATGTTATTTACTCTTTGGGTAATTGCTGGCCTTGTGCCAATAGTAGAAACAGTTATTTACTCTTATGGAAACAGAGCCACTACAACTAACCCCACCACAACCACCACCCACCACCACTACCACCCACCACTATCACCCTACCACCACCACCACAACAACAACGACTATCACCATCATCACTCCTACTAACACCACTACCAGCACTATCCCACCACCCCCAACACCCACACTTGGTATTGCTGCAGCTGTTCTTGTTGCTATTGTTATTGTTCTTGTTTTATTTTCCCACTGCTGTTAACTTTGATACACTCAATAGTTGTTTTAACATAAGCCACCACGTTGTAGTTGTTGTTGTTGGTGGTGGTAATAGTGATGATAATGCTGTTGTTGTTGTTGTTGGTGGTGGTGGTAGTGATGATGTTGTTGTTGTTGTTGTTGTTGTTGTTGTTGTTGTTGTTGTTGTTTCGGCGAAGAAAAATTGAGATTGATTTACTTTTTCTAAGCAGGCGGGGAGGAGGTGAATAGTGAATAGTGATGGGGTTCCCGGGGAGTGAAAAATGGAAAATAGACTTTGATTTGTTTGTCTTGCGAAAGAGGTTGCAAGGTGAGTGGGAGGATGGCGTGGCTGGGGATTCAGCTGATTTCATTAAGAGGAACCTATGGAGCACTTTTCATTAGCAAGATGCTGACAACTGTGTGTGGGATTTGTGAATAGTAGTAATAATAGTTAGTACAAAACTGCATCACTGAACCTTTTTATATGCATGTGTGTTTTATTTCTATCCCCGATCTAACACACAAATATATATATATAAGATTAGTAAAGACGGGATTATTTAACCATAATTGATTGTTTATTGCATGATATATATATTTCTGTTACATGGTTTTGCATGTGACTTCATCAGATTCTTACGCAATCATAGGAGCTGGTATATAATCACTGGGATATGCTGCTGGCCATGTATAACTATACTGTAGTGATGGCTGCAGGCATATATATATATATATATATATATATATATATATATATATATATGATGTTTTCTTACTCAGTATATTTTAACATAACATTTCAGAGTTAAATCACTCTTTTCAAATGCAAAACTAAATCTGGCGATGTGTTCTTCTTTAAATGTCTAAATGTTTGGATCGCGCATGGACTAGTTTAGTAAGAACACATCGTTCGTTTTTTTTTTTGTTTTTTTTTTGTGACAAATGTCAACCTGAATGAAAACATTAAGTTCTGTTCATTACACCCGGAAATAGTAATTTGCAAATAAAGTATGAAAACGTTTACTTGGATGCGTAACTTTATAGCAACCTCCGATGCATATACACACCAACTGTACGTCACCGTGATGCACACTTCCTCGTGCTGTTACTGACTTATCAACACCAAACTCCATTCTCCATCTTTTACTTTTCACAAATTCACATGATGATTTAGACATTTAGTTTGAAACCACTGGTAGTGCGGAGTTACGTCAAGCTATTAATATATACACACACACACACACACACACACACACACACACACACATATATATATATATATATATATATATATATATATATAGAGAGAGAGAGAGAGAGAGAGAGAGAGAGAGAGAGAATGT
>OZ024740.1:141768043-141773043 GCA_964016885.1 Eledone cirrhosa | reverse complement strand
TTAAGTATAACTAATTATCACCTTTAAAAAAGCAGATTTTCCGATCATAAAATAACGTAAAAAAATAGTAGAAATTATGTATGAGAAATGATTAACGAGAAGATTCTAACCTTGTTGTAAAAGTGCAAAAAATTGTTTATTATTAAGTGATTTTTTTTATTTATACGGCGAATAGACAGAATTGTTAGGACGTCAGATAAAAGACTTTGTTTGTTGCGGGTCTCTTTGATTTCTAATGACACCGAAATCACCTTTGCTTTACATCCTTTCGATGTCGATAAATAAGTATTAAGCCGGTATTGACGTCATTTTTTTTCGGTTATCTGTCTTCCTGACTTTTTCTCTCTCTTTACCCTGAAGAACCCTGCAGTATTCAAGCCAGGAAAGGGATGAGCTACACGAGGGCAGCACCCCTACTACTATATCATGATTTTTAATTTTACTTAGAAATGAATATATTTTGTAAAGAGAGATGACAAGAGAATGTGAAGAAAAAAGATGGAACAAAGAAATAGTCAACATCTTAATCAGAATTTCTCCAATTACACGAAATATATCATCAGCGCATATATATATATATATATATATATATATATATATATATATATATATATATTTATATATATATTTATATATATATATTTATATATAGAGATTACAATAATCAAAGTTCAGTTTAAATCATTTATTTGCTTACAATTGTTTCCTCCAAACCGAGGTTTGGATTCTTCGGAGCAACTATTTAGTGATCTATAACATACTTGACCTCCTTTTCAACACAAGAGACATATAAAACATATGCACATATTGATCCACAGTGGGATGACATCCATCAAAATGATATAGCAGTGCAATTTACATATAAAGGTTAAAGGATAAAAATAAAAATAAAAATAAAAATAAAAATAAAAATAAAAATAAATATAAAAATAAAAATAAAAATAAAAATAAAAATAAAAATAAAAATAAAAATAAAAATGAAAATAAAAATGAAGCATTGGCAGTCTATGAAGATAAAGCAAGAGGGAAGTTTAGAGTAGTCAGTGTATGAAACAATCTCACGTGTAGCATGCACGCGTGTCTTATTTATACAGGATTAGAGTGCGTCAGAATGTTATTTGCAGGCAATCGATATTATTATGTGGGCTGAATTATTAAATCATTTATTCGCATACACCTGTATGGTATACAGTCCCGAATGTAGAGAAACACCAAAATATCTAAAATTTCAAACATATTATAAACCATATTATATCGTAGGCAAAACAGTACCACTGTCTTCGCGCACACCACCACTCACATAATCCATGAGACGCAATATATAGAACTCGGGTCTATCATATAATTCACGATGGTTCAGCATACAACCAAGTTATAAACCGTATCTTGTCGATTCTTAATTAATAGATCATGTTGTTTCTCCTCTTCTCACTTCACCCCGTTCGCGACGAAAACATTTTCTCTCTTTCTCACATTTGAATTCGTTCCTGAAAGGTCTTTTTTCTAAGCGCTCATATATTCACCTAGCTTATGCTAACAGAATAACTATGAAGCTTGTTCCCTTCCTTCTACGGTTAGCTCTCCTCTTTGTTGTTATCTTGTCTCACTCGCTTTACGCGTTTTAATTGTCCTAATAACTTTACGCGTTTTAATTGTCCTAATAACTTAATTTAGTTATTATTGCACCGACGTGAGGTATATGATTTTTAATGCAATGAAATATCTATGATCGTCGGCAAATCACCGATGAGGGACTTATTTTATTACATGTTATCCATGTGCAACCTGCAGTATTCTTCTCCCCATTTTTTCATATATATATATATATATGTATATATATATATTTATATAAATGTATATATATATATGTGTGTGTGTGTATATATATATATATATGTATATATGTGTGTGTGTGTATACATATATATATGTATATATGTGTATATATATATATATTTTTATATATATATATTGTGTGTGCGTGTGTGTGTGTGTGTACGTATATAGATAGATAGATAGATATGTTTGTTTATTAGCCACAGGGGCACAAAAGCAGGGGACAAATACAAAGGGGAAGTTTACATACAATAAAAACGTGTAAAATATTATCACAAATGTAATTTAAAAATTAGTCGATTTTCCCCAATAGGAGGAGACATTTCATATGGGTAACACATACCCCCGAAAAAATGTGCAACCCTCATCTTCAGGAGTACGAAGAGTTTGTACTCCCTTCCTCTCCTCCTCTTTTTCCTCAACCTATAGGCTGATATAGAGAGAAGGCCCATTTACTCGGGTCATTCTCGCCACTTTCACCCACCTTTCATAAAACTTGCTGGAGTACAGCACCTCTCTCTCCATCCTGATTCTTCTCCCAAAGTGGTATTTGAAAAAAAAGAATCAGTTGTTGGCCGGAGAGAAAGGTGTCTGACCTCAGCCCTTTCAACCTTGTCCACCATACAACCTCTTTCGGCATAGCTATAACACAAAGGAAAACCGCCTCGCCTTCGTTTTTGAAGGAGGGTGGCGGTTTGATCATGACAACTCGGTGGTCAACCGGATTAGTCCCACCCGCGACAATAGTCGTTCTACATAGCCCCACAGGTCGGTGACGCCCGGGCAATGTATGAATGCGTGCGCGACGGTTTCTTCGTCTCGCACGCACCTCGGACAGATCTTTTTTACAGGGTCCCTGCCCGGGCGCCCATGTCTGTAGAGCTTGTCTCGAACTGGTAGAGCTCCTCGGTAGCACTGCCAGGCCAGGGACTTTTGGAAGTTGTCCATCGGTCCCGGGCGGAAGGTCCTACCGAACAGACTGGCCAGTTCGTCTTCCTCTACGCCCAGAGTTTCACCGAGCACGTCGTCGCACTTGCTGCGGATCAACCCTCTATAGAATGACGAAGTGGAGTCTCCACTGATCGCCGGGTCCGCCTGCCAGTGGGCTGTGAGTGCCTGGGCACATTCGATGTGCCAGTCGCCCATTTTCCTCGGTCTTTGCTGGACCCAGGACTGCAGCTCGGTCAGCGAGACGAGTCGTGGGAAGGCTCGCCTCACGAACGGGGCCCACACCGGTTGTCCGATGAGAATACGTAGAGATGCCGCAGCCTGAGCGCGTGTTTGCGCATCGTCAGCCACGGCTTCCCCAGCCCTCCGTTGGAAGGGCGTTGGCAGCAGATGGATCTTCTCACTAAAGGAGCCCGCCTCTTCCAAATGAATTGGAGAGCGCGCGCTCCATTTTGGCGAGCGTTTTGGCTGGACAAGGCACGACGGTCAAGCGGTAGTAGATGACGGACGCTATAAAAGTGTTCGCCACCTCCGCTCGACCTTTCAATGATAGTTTGCACTCGGCCCACTTCTGGGTGAGTGCAAACACCTTGGCCGACACCTCGTTCCAGTTCTTCTCCACCTGGAGGTCCGGACCAAACCAGACCCCGAGCAGCTTTACTGGTCCTTCCGTCCAGTGTCCGACGACGCCATCGGAAGGCATCGGTTTGCCTCTCCACGATCCGAGTTGCAAACCGATGGACTTGTCCCGGTTCAGCTTCGCTCCTGTGAACCTTTCGTATTCCTTCAGTAAGATGCCGACTCCTTTGATTTGCGAGGCGCTCGACACCATTACTGTCACGTCGTCGGCGTAGGCCGACGCCGCTTTCCGCAGTCCCGGTTCCAGAGGGATGCCCTGCAATAGCTTCAACTTCCGCAGTAGTGGCTCGAGAGTCAATACGTACAGAAGGGAGGAGAGAGGGCATCCTTGTCGAATGGATCACGTGATATGGAACGGCTCCGAGAGGTAGCCGTTCACCTTAACCCTTGAGCAGATGTTGCTGTTATGCATTGCAGCAATCCAGCCCCTGAACACGGGTCCGAAGCCTGCCGCCTCGAGCACCGATTGCAGGTAACGATGGTCAAACCTATCGAAAGTCTTAGACTGATCCAAGTTGATCAGGGCCCCACCGAAGCCGGGTTTACACCCTTCCCTCTCTATGATGTATCGCATGAGGTGGAGGTTGTCGTGTATGGACCTGGTCGGGATTGCGCATGTCTGCGCTTCTCTCACCAGGTTCTCGACGACAAGCGCCAGCCTCTTTGCCAACACCTTGTCCAAAATCTGTAATTCTGTGTTGAGCAGAGCTATGGACCGAAAGTTGCCTATGTCATCCCCCTTATTCTCGTCCTTCCTGACTAGTGTGACTACGCCCCCGGTCACAGAACTGGGAATTCTCCGGTTCTGTTGCCAGTTGCAGTAGACCGTTTCCAGGACACCGGAGAATAAGTCCGGCATTGCTACGTAAAATTCGTAGGGTAGACCGTCGAGACCTGGAGATTTGCATTTGCCGCATTGGCTCAACGCGTTCCCTATCTCAGGGGCTGAAATCGGCTTTTCGCAGAACTTTGCCTCGCTGTCCGAGAGTCACGGTAGGCCGTCGAGGTATGGACGGAAATCCATAGCCCCTCCCGGCGCGCCGCCCTGCCCGAACAGCTGAGCAAAGTGCCGCTGAAAGGCCGCACACATCTGCTTCGGCTCACGTATCACGCGTCCGTTTTGGTCCTTCAAAGACCGAATCGTGGACTTGTTGCCTCTGGAGGACTTTCCCACCGAAATGATGGTGTCTTCGTCGAAATCGATGAAGCCAGTTAGAATCCACCAGACGTTTACATTTGATACAATGTTCAAAATTTTTATTTTTTTAGTTCTTTTTCCCATATATGTGGGGAAAAAGGTGTAAAGGGGGGACACAATCGGCGATACAGAATATTTTTGTGCTGTCAATTGGTCTTTGAACAACACGGAAATGCTTCCAAAAAGTTTCTCTTTTTGGATGAAGGCAATATCCTTCATGGAATTCTTCAGAACCAGTTCAATATCGTTTTGGGATAACTGAACTGGTTTTTTCGACACATTTGAACCGTCCTAAAAATTACTGTTTTTAGAACAGTTTCTCTGCGTAATTGTTGAGGAGAAGTGATGCTGAAAGCACCACTCTCACCAAAAGTTACAT